>CAUYPK010107930.1:0-29328 GCA_963574355.1 Loris lydekkerianus | reverse complement strand
ATCTTTATGTCTAGTCTGAACAGTTTACATGGGAATTTTAATTTGTTTCTTTAATATCTTTTAGATGTGTTTTTAGATATGACATTGTTTTTAGAAGTAGCTGTTACTGCGTCCCTTAATTTTTTAAATCCATTATTGATTAATTTATGTTATTTGAGCTTTTTAAAAGGATATGTTTTCAATCATTCATTTTATCATTCATTCAATTTATGTTATTTGAGCTTTTTAAAAGGACATATGTTTTTAACCATTCATTTCATCTAAGTTTATAAAGATAGTGTTACCAATATGTCATGTCCTCTGTCATATATCCTGTGTCTTTGCCATGTGGTTTTTAAATTCCTCCTATATTTGTATATGTCCACTTTTGTGTTCATCATAATTTCTTGCAACTTTTTTTTTTTTTATTTGTCTTGAATAAGACTTGAGAAATTTTGAATGTCAAAGAACAGGCCTCTTCTTTAATTAGATTAATCATTTCTACTAATTACTTATCTCTGCACGGAATTTACCTTGAAGTAGACAATTCTGCCTGACTGACTCTAAACGATCACATCATCAGACTGTCTGGGACTTATTTTAGCAAAGGTGCGGAGGAACAATGTTTTCTCTTTCTCTGTTGAAAGTTTAATGATTTTCCCTTTCTGTTTACAGAAGGTTCATCTTCAGTCTAAGTCAGTCTTTTGTTTTTGGACTCTTACTGAACACTCCAGTAAGCAGTCAACACATGCCACAGTGTTAATTCATCAGCTCCACTATGTAGATCATTGGTTTCCAAAACCGTGACAAAGCTTGTGAATTTAACCATACGTATATTTATGGACCATCCACAATAGATCTTAGAGGGCAAACTTTAAATGGTGAGTCTTCAGTGATCGTGATACAGATTATTTTGCCTTTTACATTATTTCACAGTGATACTTAATTCTCTATATCACATTTGTAACTTAAATATTTGTCAGCTTATGTAAAAAGCCCCTAGATGTGTGGAAACTCCAGGAGCATTATTTTCAAGCTAAGCTCAACTTCATATTCTTTGTGGTTCTCTTGGCTCTTCCTTCCTTCATCTGTTGCCTTTCTCCCGTGTCTCCTAGTGACACAGCCGCATCAGTTACAGGGGTTGCAAATGGTCACAAACACCATGATTGGTGATTGGTCTACACCAGGGATTTTCAACTGATGTGCCATGAAAATTTATAAATATAATTAATTAAATTACTTTCTAATGAAATTCAAAGGGCAGTAAGTATATTATTTTATTAACTTTTTTTGAACATAATTTAAGTGTGTCATAGAAGTTTAACCATAGGTTCAAGTGCGCTATGAGATTAAAAAGGTTGAAAAACATTGGTCTAGACCGATTGTTCTAGACCAATCTTGATTTTATCGTTCTAGGAGTGGGTCAACTTCTGAGACATAGTAGTGAGGCTGAGAGGTGGGGCTGCTACTATTGGGATGGGAATGGGAAAGGAGGAGTATGAAGAAGAGACTGTAGTGTCTGCCATTGCCATCAGATGCACTATTTGATAAAATTAAATCAAAACCCATAAAATACCAAAGTGCACTTTATTGTTGCCTCCAGAGGGGTAACATTATTTACCAATATTTTTTATTATTGTTTCAATATTTCTTTTATCATCATCTTCATTTAATAATGGAGATCTTAAAAGTGGTTTAAAGTGAGCTCTTCCTTTTAAAATATTTGGGGTTTCTTTACATTGCCACTCTTATACAAGGTCTGACGATAAAGTTCACAAACTCATCCAAGAAAAAGGGTTTATCACTAAGGTCATCTTTGAGCCAGCTGGTGACTATAGTCTTATTCAGCAACAAAGTGTAGTACTTTTTCTAAGATGAGTTCACAAATTTAATTGTGAGAACTTGTTCAAAAGCTCTGATGGCCATTCCAGAAAAAAAAGATTTTCAGAATTTCTTTGAAGTGTGGACTATGCCCATAATAGTGCATAGCTCCCCTAGGGGATTACCCAAAGGTGACTGTAGTGATATGTAGCAGTTGGGTGAATAGCCCTTTTTCTAGAATGAATTCATGAATTTAATTGTCTGACCTTGCATGTAACTCTGCATAGATATAATAATTTTAATACCACTGGCAACTCTCTCTCATTCAAAGTTTCAAATGATGAAATATAATTTAATTGTAATTGATAATGTAAAATTAGAAAAAATAGTAATTATAGAAGAAAAACATGGAAGCAATGAACAGCTGACTTAGACCATCTATAAAACTCTGCATTTGATTAAACAGCAAGCTTCAACAAGAAACTCACTTTGAATATAATAATAAAAAGTTAAAATAATGAATAAAAAATTAAAAGAATGGAAAATGATGCACAGCACTTCTCATTATTCACAGTAATTATGTTATTTATTTATTTATCTTGGCGGAGGCTGAGTTTGAACCCACCACCTCTGGTATATGGGGCCAGCATCCTACTCCTTTGAGCCACAGGCACCGCCCCACAGTAATTATGTTTTTATATACAAAGTTGTTAGAAATGAATTTGCTCTTAGGAAAAATAGTGTTAAGTTCCCATAAGCCACTGTCACAAAATTTTTGTCAATTGAGCAATCAATACATAACCTTGTTTAAAGAAATTTTATTTAATATATGCTGTTGATTCATTAACCTTGGTCTCACCAACAATAACACCATAACTTATCCCTAAATCACACTTATCTAACACACACATCTTCTCTAAAACACACATCCCAGCCTTCTTGTCCTTGGGCACAGGACACAGCACCTCAGTACTATAGTTAAGGGCCCCTCTGAATAGCCAAATTACCAACAAAATGCACAAACATGTGAGACATGTGACGCTAATTACGCACAGAAAGGAGACGTGTCTAAGCACATGAGCCTAAATGAAGGGAGCGTGTTCAACCTCCCCCGGGAGCTTGGGTGTCAGGTGACTCAAATCGTTTGCCACACTGCACGTGCCCCAGCATGACAGCAAGAGGGCTGCACTGATTTGGGGGTTACTAGTCAATTTTAGGCAGTAGGCAATGTGCAAAAATGGAATTCACAAATAATATGGATCCACTGTATTGTGCAAACATTAACCAAAATAAAGCTAGATTTATTATGTCAAAATAAATTTTGAACTCACCAAGAAGACACACTTTGAGTATAAAAGTATGCATCTAATATGAAAGCTTCAAAATATATCAAACAAAAAGTGATAAACCTAAAAGATTAATAGAAAAATCCACAAATTGTGCTGGATGCTTTAGCACTCCTTTTCTAGTAATCAATACACCAGGTAGGCTGGGTATATCAGCAAGGATACAGAAAAAATGAACAGTACCTTCCAAATGATATTTATATAGCATTCCAAAAAGAGCAGAATATGCACAAGTTTTAGCCATGAAGACTCATACCTATAATCCTAGAACTTTGGGAGGCTGAGCTGGAAGGATCACCTGAGCCCCAAGAGTTGGAGACCAGCCTGAACAACAGTGAGACCCCGTCTCTACAAAAAATACAAAAATTAGCTGCGTGTGGTAGCAAAAACTCTAGTCTCAGCTACTCAGGAGGCTGAGCCAAGAGGATCATTTGAGCTCAGGAGTTTGAGGTTGCTGTGAGCTATGATGATGCCACTGCACTCTAGCCTGGGCAACAGAGGAAGACTTTATCTCCAAATAAATTAAACAAAATAACCCCACATTATTTTCAAGTGCATGTGAACAATTCACTAAGACAGACCGTATTCTGGCTGATAAATATACCTTACTAAATTTAAAACAATTGATGTTATAGAAAGTTTATTCTCTAATCATGATAGAATTTAGCAAGAAACCAATACCAGAAAGCTATCTAGGGAATTCCCAAATAATTGGACACCAACCAACACACTTCTAAATAATCCACAAGGGTTGTCTCAAGGAAAATTAGAAAATGTTTTGAAATGAATAAAAGTGAAAATATATCAATTTTTTAGGATACTCTAATGCAAAGCTTGGACACAAATTTATAGGTTCTATTTAATAGTTCTATTAGTAAAAAGAATGATCTGAAATAACAATATAAGTTTTATCTTAAGTCTAGAAAAAAAGAACAAAATAAAGTCAAAGCAAGAAGAAAGAAGAGCAGAAATCAGTAAAATTGAAAACAGGAAAAACAATAAAAAAATGAAACCAAAAAGACGTTTCTTTTTTTGTGTGTGTGAAGGCAAAAAATGGAAACCTAATAAACACATGTATGAAAAAAAAGGACAGCCTCAGTAAAACAGTACTAAAGAAAAAAGCATTGCCGTTCTTACTCTCAATTTTCCATTGAAAATACATGAAAAATAAAAATGAGAAACTGAAAAAAAGAACACAAATCTAATATGTCAGAATTTTTTATACTCAAGTATAAATATACAAGAAACATAAGTAACAGATATATAATATAAAAATTATATAAAGGCTCAAAGCCATAATGAAATATCAATTCACACCCATTAAAATGGTTATTCAAATAAACAAAAAAACAAAAAATAACAAGTACTGGAAAGGATGTGAAGAAACTGGAACCCTTCTGCATTGTTGGTAGAAATATAAAATGGTATAGCCACTGCGGAAAAGACAAGGACAGTTTCTCAAAAAAAATTAAATACAGAATTACCATATTATCCAGCATACTTCACTGCTGTATATATGCCCTTAAGATCTCAAAGATAGATTTTATACAGCACTATAAAACAGCAGCACTATTCACAGGAGCCAAAATGCAAAAACAATGCAAGTGTCCATTAAGAGATGAATGGATAGGGCAGCACCTATGGCTCAGTTGGTAAGGCGCCCACCCCATATACCGAGGGTGGCAGGTTCAAACCTGGCCCTGGCAGAACTGCAACAAAAAAATAGCCAGGCATTATGGTGGGCACCTGTAGTCCCAGCTACTCAAGAGGCTAAGACAAGAGAATCGCCTAAGCCCAGAAGTTGGAGGTTGCTGTGAGCTGTGTGATGCCACGGCCCTCTACCAAGAACGATAAAGTGAGACTCTGTCGCTACAAAAAAAAAAAAAGAAGAAGAAGAGAGAGATGAATGGATAAATAAAATGAAGTGTGTGGTATATGCACACAAGAAAATATTGTAGATTAGCCAAGTATTTTAAATATTCCCAATAAAACAGATATTTTACAGTATACAGTTTATCCACTGCTCCACATACATCGTATCATGGACTGTGCACCCCTTAAGGCCTCTGAGAGCAGCCACTGCAGCAGGCTCCCCCAGATGCTTCCACTCCACTGCTGCTCATGCAAATCTCACCAGCACTTCCCCGTTTAAGACCAATCCATCCTGCTTTCAGAGGAAAGGCCAAACTACAAACAGACCCTCAGTTCACATGCCAGCCTCTCCAAAATCTCCATCTCACATCCCATACTTAGGTGCTTGTGTTCCACCTATCAGAACTATCCAAGCCTCCTTGGGTAGCTGTGGCTCATTCTCTTCTTCTCTGCCAGATTAGAAAACGCAAAACCTGTACCTTTATCTACCTGGCCAAATCATAACTTAAAACTCTGTTCATTCAGATTTATGAAAAGCCTTCACTGAGATCCCAGTTTGGGAGTGTTTGTTCAAAGCACTCTTGGCAATAAGATATAATGGTTATAAACATATGATGTCAGGGACCTTGAAAAAGAATCTGCACCTCAATTTTCTTATCTATGAAATGGGTTATATAACTTAACAAGGTTGTAATGACTAAATGACTTTGTAAATAATGCCTGAAACACAGTAAGTGCTACATTTAAACTATCCTTAACTATTATCCCTCTGTGCTCATATCTCACTTTTACTAGTATTAAAGTATGCCTCCACCTGATAGACAAGATACACTCCCCATGGATAAATGAGGGGTTCAAAGTTAAAACAGAACCAGGCAGCCATGCTGAGCAGGTCAGCAATCTCATCCTGTGTCCTCAGAAAGGTATTGTCAAAGAATCACAGAACCCTAGCTCTCTGGGAGGCTAAGGAGGGAGAATTGCTTGAGGTCAGGGGTTTGAGACCAACCTGAGCAAAAATAAGACCCTATGTCCACCAAAAGGAGAAAAATTAGTCAGGTGTCAGTTCAGCACCCATAGCTCAGTGGTTACAGCGCCAGCCACATACATGGAGCCTGGCGGGTTCGAGCCCAGCCCCGGCCTGCTAAATAGCAATGACAACTACAACCAAAAAATAGCCAGGGCATTGTAGTGGGCACCTGTAGTCCCAGCTACTTGAGAGGCTAAGGCAAGAGAATTGCTTAAGCCCAAGAGTTTGAGGTTGCTGTGAGCTGTGATGCCATAGCACTCTACTTAGGGCGAGAAAGTTAGACTCTGCCTCAATAAAAAAAGAAAAAAAAAATTAGTCAGGTGTTGTGGTGGCACCTGTCATCCCAGCTACTCCGGAGACTCAGGCAGGAGGATTGCTTAAACCCAGAAGTTTGAGGTTGCTGGGAGCTAGGCTGATGCTACTGCACTCTACCTAGGATGACAAAGTGAGACCCTGTCTCCAAAAAAAAAAAAAATAGAAAAGAAAAAAAGAAGTCACAAAACCTCCCATTATACAATTAAGCCAAACTATTTCCTGTTGTCAGTGCCAACATAAACTGCTGCCAGAAGCCTCCTCACCTAACTGGCCATTTGGAAGATACATCTGACAGAGATTTCAGGTTTTGAGCTTGGAACCAACCCAGTCAGGGCTTAGCTATGTTAACCAATCAGAACTGGACAAGTCGGAATCCTTCAGATGCTCCCTTTGTTCTTTGGAGAGCACATCGTCACTTGTACTGAAGGCTGTGACTCACCAATCTGCAGATCATTTTTTACAGAAAATAAAGCTCTCCTTTCCTCTCCTCCCAAAGATCTTACTGCCTGTTGTTAACATTAACAAGTAATACTGTTAATATTAACAAGTCATATTAAAGGTATATATCACTCACAAGCATGAAAAGAACTGCATCCTATTCATCTTACACCCCAGTGCCTAGCATATGACAGGGAAACAAGAATTGTTTGGTGAACTTAAATAACTGTCTTTGGGTTGATGACAAGCAGCGGGGAAGACCTAGGCTAATTACAGATTCTACATCCCGGTTATAAATTCACCATCTCATTCAACCATCCTCATGGAGCCCTAAGTGGATTCTCAGACAATCCTCTTAGCCTCACTTGAACTGAAACCAACAATTCTACCAAAATGCCTTGATATCAAAGTTACCAGCTCATAGCAGGTCAAATGAGAATTTAGAAGCAATTAGTCATAAAGAAGAAAAAAAATGCTTATCGATGACTGCAATGGCAAGAATGCCACAGAGAAGAAACGCAAAAAAACAAGCAGAAGACCAATCCACTAGTCCAAGGTTATCTGGCACAAATAAAGCTCCTGGAGTCTAACGCACCATACAAAGAAGGAAAAAATCTTCACCTCCTTAGTGACAAAGATTAACAGATTTTACCAGAAAGAGGAGGATTTAAGACATTCTTTAGGTCAACCTTTTATAAGTGCTTACCAATAATTTTTTTTTACTTTTAACAAAATATAGCAATTTGGGTGAAAATATTTTTTCTTTTATTGACATCAAGTAAAATAAAAATACTCAGTTGGGAATAATTTCTTTTACTATGTTTTCCCAAACTCAGAGAGTTCCAGACATGATTGCTTTTAGCACTATTTGAAATATCTAGAGATTTGATTAATATCCTCAGGCATTTAATTTCTAAATTGGTAATATCTATTATCTTGTCTCAGTAATGACTCAACAAAAATACTGCTTCTGTCTTTCTACTTAAAAATGGCAAAAGTGGGAACATTAAGAAATTTTACTTATTTGTTTCTTTTAATATACAGCCAAAGGAAAGAGAATTTTTTTCAAGGAGGCATCTATTCTTTTTAAACAAGTAAATCAAATATAATTTCAAGCAGTACTGTTTTATTTAGCATTTCTAGCATACCAATTGGCACTCATACAACAGAATTAACCTTTAAAGTAAAAATAATTCATTGAATCATAAAAGATCAGCAGCCAAAAGTTAAAAGTGAATGACTAACTTTCACAGATAAATGTTCCGGCCAAGAAAAAGTAAGTTAATTTAAGAAGCAACTGATAAAGCATTCCTCACACTTCTAAGGAAAAGCTCACTTGCTGAAAACCTTCAATATGTGAAAATCTCTTAGAAGTACTACAAAATAGTGTGATAACCTTAAGGACTAAAGAAAAACCAAGATAAGAACTATTACCACAAACTAAAGGATTTAAAAATATATTATACCTGCTATAAAAAATATAATTTATTTCTCTTTTCAAGAAGTTTATGTTACTAAAAACTAAAGTTTGGTTTTTTCTTCACACACGAATCCTAGGATGAAACAAACATTATATTGTATTTATTTTTTATGTTCTGACCTCTATTCACAAGGATTTCAGATAGCCTGCAATGTTTAATTAAATATAGACATATCCTGACCAAAACAGCATTAAAAAAAAAAAAATTTGGTAACTATAAGAGTCAATATCCATTTTTATGACTAATAAACTTTATTCACTGTCCTGACAAGATAAGCAAAGAAGGAAGGGAGGGACAGGGGGAGGGAGGGAAAGGCAGACAGGCCAGACATTACTGATTCAAATTAACAGGACAGGCAGAATACCAATTCCTAAGGCAAGCTTACAAAATGATAATTTCAAAGTAAAAGATATAAAATGGCAAATGACTTCTGATATACTGAAGACATACTCTGGCAGTCCATAAAGCCCTGAAATATTGTGTGGTAAGAAACATTCCTAAGGCCACACAGCACATGTATTGATTACACATGCAAAGCACTACACAGCAAAACACTTTTTGAAAAAGAAAAAAAGAAAAGCCATACTTTCCAAAACTACCCACTAAAATACAAATAGCAAAGAACCAGGCATCCTTGGATCTCTCCACACCTTGCATGATTATTTCAAAGTTGGTATTGAATTTTTACTCTAAATAAACATACATTTAGTTCCCTAATAACTTGCAGATAAGCCAGGTGCTTCAATGACCTTTCAATAATTAAAATTTATATAAAACTTCCACTTCTGGCCATGAAGAAATAATAAGAACTGATCCTCTCCCTCCCAAGAAATCAACTAGAAAACTGCACAAGATACATAAAAAAAATTATTAAACACTGGATAGAAGGAAGTGCAATTACTGCACAGCAGGCAGGCAAGAGAAACCCAGCGAGTCTGATAATCTCAAGGACTAAGGAGGTGAAGATGCTGTGGAGGCTCAGACAAGTTTGGAACAGTGGGACAGCCATGCAAAGAGCTCCAGAAACCTAAAAAGGGCTCCATTTAGTCCACGCTGAGATTAAGTTCCTCAAATTATGGGAAGAAACTCCCAACAATGCAGGCCAGAAAGACCACTGAGATTTAATCTGAACAACTCCCAGGGCTCACACAAGACAATAAGAGATTCAAAATTCAACCAGCCAGAGCGAGAGTCATCAGTAATCACATCCAACATTTAGTGGAGATCTCAGAGGGGTTACACTTCAGGAGTAGAATTTAACCCCAAGCAAAGGTCCCTCTAGATTAGAGTTTTAAAAATTTTCCTCAAAATTGAAATCTTGAGTCAAAAAAATATTTTTTATGAAGAATCGTCCTGGTTTCCATGCACTAAAAGCAAATAGCACCTCCCCAGTTGTGAAAATCAAAAACAATCCTAGACATTGCCAAATATCCTCTGGAGGGTAAAATTACTCCCAGTTGAAAACCACTATTCAAGACCCATTCTAACAAAATTTATATCACCTAACCCCAGTAAGAGTAGCTCAAATAACAAGTCCTTCTGTATTGAAGTTCTGCTATTGGGGTTCCTGTTATCCTACGCATATGTGTACAACTGAATCTAATTATAACTGATGCAACATATATAAATAGAACTCTCCATTTTATTGGTGAATGAGGTTACTTTATTCCCAGAGAGCTAGAACCCCTTCAGTCTTTGCCTACTGTCCAGTTTCTTGCCTTTGGTCAACCCCCTTCGTTGAAATATCATAATAATTGTAATCAGTTGCATAATTTCAGCTCAGAAGAGGTACCAGACAGATTCTTGGCTCACAAGAATTAAGTAGAATTTCAATGGCAGCCTTTCCATACTGAAAGTATCAAGAGAAGATATAAAAAAAATTTTTTTAAGGACGAGGGGGAGGAGAAGAAGACAAAGATGACAGTGAGAATTTTGTGAAATAGTGACTTTTGAGCAAAAGTAGTTGAAAGACCACACTCTATTAGCCATGCTATAAAAGGGCTGGGTGTATCAACTTCAGGTTCAGATTAAACTAATATTTAGTCAAGGCTGCCCTGGGCCTGGCCTTTTGCTAGGAGGTTTTGTGTACATTATCTGATTTTATCACTAGGGATGTAGTCTCAGTGCTCTATTTGAGCCTTGTATTTCCCTTTCCTTCATCAAACTTTTATTAAGTATAAATGAAATGTTGAAATTTTAGTCCCTTTTAAAATTTTTTTTGAAAAATCAGCCCTAATTTATTTATTTTTTATCTCAACACTTTTATTAAATCATAACTGTGTACATTAATGCATTTATGAGGTAGTCCTTTTTTTAAAAATCACTACCCTTACCTGGAGATGCCAATGAAAGGTAAGGTAGCTGGAAGTAAAATCAGAAAAGCCAGCAGGATAATGGCCCCCAAAGATGTCTACAGCCCCGAATCCTGTGAATATAGGCAGTCTCCAGGTTGCAAACGAGATAGGTTCTGTAGATTTGTTCATAAGTTGGAACAGGTACATTTACCTATTACCTGTAAAAGCCCCCGTTCATAAGTGCGAGTTGTATGTAAGTTGGGTATTTGTAACTTGGGGACTGCCTGTACTAGGTTACCTGCAAAGGGAAATTAAGGTAGCACGTGGAGTTAAGGTTGCTAATTAACTGACTCTAGGAGAGGGAGATTAGTTGGGATTTTCCAGGTGAGCTCAATGTAAACACAAGAGTCCTTAAATTGGAAAAGGAAAGGTCAGAGTGGTACACTAGGATGAAAACTCAGGAGCTTCTGGCTTTGAAGATGGCAAAGGGCCACGAGTCAGGGACTTGGGTGGCTTCTGGAGGCAAGAAAAAGCAAGAGAAGAGATTCTCCCCTAGAGCTCCCAGAGAAGAGGGCAGCCCTGCTGACACCTTGGTTTTGATCAGTGAGACTCATTTCAGACTTCTGGCCTCCCGAACTGTAAGACAATGAAAGAGCTGTCTCAAGCCACCAAGGTTACGCTGATTTGTTAGTGTAGTAATAGGAAACAAATGCACCTGTGAATAGCCACAAGTTGAGGAGAGAAAACTTACTCCATAGATGATACAACAGATTTGTGAAGAGAGTGGAGTTCAGAACAATCTATCCAACAGTGGCCTGTTGTTACTGTACCCAGCAAATCTGAAGATTGAATGGTGCCTTAGCTGTCAATCGCATTAATGGGGAACTGCAGGGCATAAAAAGTAAGAGGTAAGCAGGCCAGAGGAGTGAAGGAAATTATTAGGAATCTCAGGTGCAATTCCTGAGTCCTAAAACCAGGACATGTTTTGACAAGGAATCACTGAAACAGCCCAGACTTGGACATTATGAGTTGTACTTGCTATAATCCTCCCTGGCTATCCATGATTGCAACCCTGAAATGAGAGGTAAAAAAATTTCATTTTATGCCTACTTTTTTTTGTAGGCCAGCTGTTTCTCCTTTATACAGAACACTTAAAAAAAATGAAACTAAAAGAAAAATTCAACAGGCTAGCTCTCTAGTAATATTTTCCCTATTACTTTTCATTTGCTGAGTACAGGCTGGGCTCTGAATTCCACACGGTGTAGCTCCTCTTCATACCAGGAAATTTTTCTCCTGCTATTAATTTATTGCTTCTGTTTGTTCTGGCCTGTGTTTTAGGAATGGCTATTCTCTTTCTGTGGAATCTCTAGTCTGTGCCCTACATATTTATCATATTTGCACCTCTGTTTTTCTCATGCTTCCTGGGAGGTCTTCTCCAAAGTTTTCTTCAAATCATCACTTTCAGTTTTCTTCCCTGTCAGTGTGATGATTTAATTCTGTGATGGTATTTATAGTTTTCTTCGAACAATCATCCCATTATCTCATAAATTCTTTTGATTTTTGACTCATCTCAGCCTGATTCTTTTTCATGTTTGTTGTCTTATCCATATTTCTTCTTTTATTTCAAAGGATCCACATTTTCCTAAGTCTTATTGAAGAGTGCAGATATGGCTTACTAAAATTTTAGATTTCCCATAGAAATATTTTCCAAACATTTGTTCTTGAGTGCCAGATTCTCTATTGTTTGTTTCAGAGGTTTGCCCTTTAAAAATATTAATTGTCCTTGGAAAAGGAGAGCTGCATGCAGCTCTGATAAATTCAGTCATGAGGAAATGATCAGTGTTAAGAGTCTTTCCTTTGCTTCTTAGATTGGAAGACTGGAGTTACAAACCATTTCCTAATAGTTTATTGCTTTTTATTTATTCAACACCTATTCATTGTAAGGGATAGATCCAGGAATTTTAGGAGGTAAGGCTTCTGATCTTCAAAACTAAGGGGAGAATCATTGCCAGCAGGGTGTGGCTCAGCCTGTATCACCTACCCCCCAACTTAGAGCCTTCTCCTGTGTCTCTGGGCATCTTAGTCCAGGCTGTGTTGCATGAACATTCCCCCTGATAGCCAGCAGATGGCCAAGCTGCATTTCTAGTTTCTAACACCACTCTAACTCTTTCATCTCCCTTTTTTGGGTCCATGAGTATTTCAATAACAAGAAAGGGGAAGGGCAATCCATGTTGCTTGGTTTTTACCCTCTGGAAGCCTCAGCTGGAAATCAATGGAAACATTTCTACTGAACTTTCAAAAACACTTCCTGCTTTCTAATGTGCCTCAACTCCTAACTACGACTCCTTTACTCAGCTGTCCTGGTTTCTTCCCTTTCCCTCCAGAACGGCACCCTCATTCCATAGCCACGATCTTCATAGAAGTTGGGCTCCCTGCAAAACTGACCTTGAGATGGAGATTAGGGTGCAGGGGGTATATTAGGGACTTGCTTAGGACTGACAACTATAGAAAGAACCGCAGGAAGCAGGATTAGGCAGAAGTCAAACTGGGATGCAGTCCCAATGGAGGCCTTGGCCAACCCCAGAAAGAACTCTGTTTCATCAATTAATTATTAATTTATTTATTTATGGATAAGATCTTGCTCTGTCACCCAGGCTGGAGTGCAGTGGCACAATCATAGTTCACTGCACCTTCCCAAGTTGCTGGATTTATAGGTGTAAGTCATTGCACCGGACTAAGATAGATGTCCAGAGTTGGACAAGAAAGGAGGACTTTATATTGTCAAATGATCGTTCTGTGGATGTGGGTTGCCCTTGGAGGAGGCAGGGACTCAGGTGAGGCAGTTTAAGGAGGATCAATGCTGAGGTCTGTCTTCCAGCAGCACCCCCAGTAGCTCAGGGAATAAATCCTTCATTTCCGAGCAGGGGTTCAGGTGATGCAGCACCGTGTCTGCATGAGGCAAGCATCTGTGAAGACAGGCCAATGCTTTCACTTCTGGGGTCCAAAGGAACAGAGTTGGACTAGCACTGAATGCTACTCTTTCCTGAATTGATCAAGGTACAAGGCCAAGATTATAAATGTCTTGCAATATATTAGAGTAAGATTATAACGAGAAGGTCTTAAATTAGAACCAGAATTGTTTAGAGTGAGGCTAAAAACATTTTTTTTTTTTTCTCAACTTTATTGCGTCAAGCAGCCGCTTGGTTTTAAGATAAAGCATTTGACTGGAGAACTGAAATGTATGACAAATGAACTAAGCTTTGGAATTATAGGAAGAAAAAAGCAATAACAATGCACCTCAATAGATAGGTTCAAGAGCCAATGAGACACAGGAGAACTGAAGGCTAGAAAGATAAGAAATAAATCAGCAAAAAATATTCAGGGCGAAGTACAGAAAGAAAAAGAAAACACATACACACACACATATATATAACGAGAGAAGGTGTATACATACATCTGTCTCTCTATATATACGTATAGAGAGAAATAATATATATATATATATCTATATATCTTTCTCCATGTAGACAGGGAGGTACAGAGAGACATGCATATATATATGCATATATATATATATATATATATATATATATATATAGAGAGAGAGAGAGAGAAAGTATAATATATATGCAGTATATACACCAAAAGAGCACAGAAGACACACAAGAAATAAGAAAAAATGATCTAAATCAATGTTATTGGAGTCCCAGAATGGGAGGGGGAGGAAATAAAATTGGGATCAAATGTGATATTTATTGTTTCAATGCTTCTTTCTGTATTCCTAATTTTTTATCACTTTGAAAAAAAATAAATATACAGCAATGGCTAACAGCAAATAAGAAAATAAATCCCAGATAGAGTAATGAGTTTAGCATAGAAAAATAAAATCACAAAATTACAGAGTAAAAGGAGTAAGCAAATATTTATCTTGCCTTTATAATCATAAATGCAAACTCTAAAACCATTAAGTAAAGGTTGCTATATTTATCTACATACAAGTTTTTGCTTATGAAAAACACCATAACTAAAGTTCAAAGGCTAAGACCAAATGGGAAAATATTTGAACCGGGTGTACGATGGAAATAGAGGTGGTAATTAAAATCATATTTCATATAAGCATACAATATCATAAGAATATTTAATGGCATGGAAAATGCTCCTCATTTGTGTTTACATTTAAAATAGTTTATTAGACTATTCCAGTGAATATAGAATATCAAGAAATGAATTTAACCTCTCACAATAAGCAAGAATACCCCATAAATGCATTAATGTATACAGCTATGATTTAATTTAAAAAAAAGAATAATATCAGACAAAACATATGAGACAAGTGTTTCAGACATTAGACAACTGGCCTCACTGCAACACACTCCCTGGGAGAGTAGGCATAAACACAATGTGTCTTGAAATGGTCCCAGATTACTGCCCGAAGGCAGTTTCCAGACGTCATTGCAGGAAGAAGGAACCCAGAGAGAGTTAATAACCCCACTGAGTGGAGGAATCAGAGGGAGAAAGGAGCTGGAGGGGGTTGTGGGGAGAAAGAAGCTGGAGGGGATGGCAGGGAGAAAGAGAGAGAGAAAAAGTGAAATGATTACTGAAGTTCTACAGAAGGGACCCCTCAAGGCTTTAGCTGATTACTAATCTGTGCATATGTGAGATAAAACTGCAAATGACACAGAGAAGAAATATTGGGATGGAGCAGGCAGAAAAATTCCCAGAGTCACATGGCAGAGAATAGTATTTCAGAGAAGAAAGACCTCACGATGCATGTGATAAAACAGCTATCATAAAGATGGTCCATACATTCAAGAGCATAGAGAAGGAAGCATGATCATTATGAGGCAGAAATATGACATATAAAATGAACCCCAAGGGAATTCCTAGAGATTAAAAAAATGCAATATCTAAATTTTAAAAAAAGACTTTGGGTGAACATATATCATGGACAAATTCAGAAATCTTGCTGAACCAAATATCTAGGCTCCCTGTGGCCCAGTCAAGTTGACACGTGAAATTAATCATCAACAATGCTATCCTTTGTTAATGTGGCATCCATGTACATCTCTTAAACCATATTAATCTCTAAATAAAGATAATAACGAGGTCATTATTCTGCCTAACATGATACAACTATCCTGCCTATAACCAGAAACACACTAATTCCCCCCACAAAGAGTCTCTGAATACTCTTCTCCTTGACATCCTATAACTTCAATTAATGTGTGATAGAATTAGCAATTCTTATATATAATTCTGTGGCATAAAATCAACATCTTTTATTGGATAAAGGAATAAAAGAGGGAATAAAACAAGGATTTATTAGATATAAATAGGTATATGTACAGGGATATAGCTTTACATACACAAACATATTTATAAACAAATAAAGAGGAATAACTATCACAATTTTAGTCCTTATTTCTGTAACTGAACATACGTCATAGTTAGTATTTATAACAACTTTTCTTCTGCCACCCCATTCTGTATTCCCTTTGCCTTCAGCAAGCACTTTAGGTTATTCTGTTTCTTTACCTACTAAGGTGACCTAAGCCTTCATTCTTTAAAGCGCTGGGCTATTAGTGGTCCTGCCTGAATTGGCTTGTTGTAGATTTACATTGATCTTAATCATAAGAGATGATCATGGCAATACTCAGGGATGCCCTGAGAGATGTCCTATATTCCAGGCACACTCTTCCTTGCCTGCACTGAGAAGAAGTGGTCTAATTTTCTCTTGATAGTCAGAATCAATCACTCTAGGTCATTGTGCTAGTTTGTTGATTTAGAGGCAAAAAGAGTCCAAAGTTGCCAGGCAGCAGTCTTAACTTTCAGTTCAATTAAATCATTGTGTGTTTCCTTGTGGAAGTATTCTCCCTTTGGTACCAAGATCTATAAGCCAGCAGGTGATAAGGTTATGGGAGCAGAGAGCAAAAAATTGCTAGTGGGTCAATATGAGTAATAGGTAAGTGATGCCACTCCGATTTCCACCCCTTGACTCCTCGCCCAGTGAATACTGGCTATGAGAGATGAAGTGCCTTATATTGGGCATTGATTAAAAGCTTATAAATACTGCTGGATAACTTTGCCCCCGCTCAGCAAAGTTCCACCACCCAGCTGGTATGGGAACTGAGTCTTCAAAGGCATTCCACAGTTCTATCCAATCGCTGCTTCCGAGTGGCAAGAAACATGGTAAGACTTCCATGAGCATGGACCCTTTTTTTGCCATGAATTGAGTTTGTTAATCAACACACTGCTGCACAGAGTACTACAATGTTGGATAAGGCATTACATAAGTCCACTGCTGGTCGTTTTGATAGAGCATTGCAGGTAGGAAAGGCAAATCTGTACTGAGAGGAAACGACTATTCCTGTAAGAACCAAATGCTTCCCCTCTTCCATGATGGAAGTGGTCCCATATCATTAACATGTCACCAGGGACATGGGTAACCTGGGACCCAAAGTTGGTCTCTGCTGCTAGAAGACTGGGAGGTAGCCAGGCTGACTTTATAGGTGGATGTCCGTATTTTGTGCATCCCCATCATCTCTGCCACCAAGACCACTTTGCAAGACTGTTGGGCAATGACAGAGGTGTCTGGGGGAAAAAGCAGGCTGATATCTACAGAACAAGTCCTTTTGTCCGCTTGATTATCAAAATTGTCCTCTGTTGAGGTCACACTGTTGTAAGCATTCGCATAGGAAACAAATCTTCACCTTCTTACCCTTTTAGAGGGGTTTGCCCACTTTCCTCTTCCCCAAATGTCCTTGTGTCTAATTTTTCAACCACGTTTCCTCAAATTCCCTGACCATCCAGACAAGCTATTGGCCATAGTCTATAACTTGGTATGTAATTGCACATCTTGCCACTTGTCCTTCCATGCAAAGTGAATACCCAGGTTACACTACCTAAAGTTCTCACTGGGAGGCCAGTCTTTTCCCCATTGTCCTTCAGAGATGTCCCAATAAGGGTCTGTCATACAGTTATTCATTTTTGGATTGTGCCTCCTCATTCAAGTTGACACATAAAGGTAACCATTGAATGCATTTGAACAACTCATAACCTTTTTTTTTCTTTGAGACAGAGTCTCAGTCTCTCACCCTTGGTAGAGTGCTGTAGCATCATAGCTCACAGCAACCTCAAACCTCTGTGTTCGAGGAATCCTCTTGCCTCAGCTTCCCGAGTAGCTGGGACTACAGGTGCCTACCACAATGACTGACTATTTTGTCTACTTTTAGTAGAGAATAGGTCTCATTCTTTCTTAGGCTGGTCTCAAACCCCTGAGCTCAGGTGATCCACGCCTCAGCCTCCCAGAGTTATAGGATTACAGAAATGAGCCACCATGCCCAGTGCTCATACCTTTTGATTGCTGAATAATACTCCATTATGTGGATATACCACATTTTATTTTTTTAGTTGATGAGTATATGGATTATGTTTTACTTTTTAGCAACTATGAATAATGCTTCTGTGAACACTCATATAGAATTTTGGGGTGGATATATGTTTTATTTCCCTTCAGTATATATTTAGAAGTGGAATTGTGAACTCACATGGTAACTTTATGTTTAGATTTTGAGGAACTGCCACACTGTTTTGTGCAGTGGCTAAACCATTTTACATCCCCACCACCAATGTATGAAAGCACCGATTTCTCTATACCCTCAACTCATGTGTAATAATCTGTCCTTTTTAAAATTATAATCTTTGTGTTTGGGGTAAGAGGTATTTCACTGTAGTTTTGGTTTTCATCCTTCTGATGCTAATGATGTTGAGCATCTTTATTTTGTGTGTGGCTGTGAGTTTGAGGTCAAACTACTTTAGTTTGGATGTGAATATTCAGCTTCCCCCAGAACCATTTGTTGAAAAGATTATTCTTTCCCTGTTGAATTGCCTTGGCACCCTTTCAAACTCCAATTGACTGTAAACCAACAAAATATGATGGATGTCTATAGCACACTCCACCCAACAATAGCAGAATGCACATTTTCTTAACTGCACATGAAACATTTTCCAGGACAGATCATATATTAGGCTACAAAACAAGTCCCTGTAAATTTAAAAAGCTTGACATCACTCAAAGTATCGTCTCCAACTTGAGTGGAATAAACCAGCAAATCAGTAACAGCATGAATACTGGAAAATATATAAATATGTGGAAATTAAAGAGCTATACTTTTAAAGAACAAATGGGTCAAAGAATAAATCACATAGAAATTGTAAGGTACTTTACAAAAAAATGAAAATATAACACATCAAAAATTATGAAGGCAACAAAAGCAGTACCCAAGGGAACTCTATAGTTATAAACATCTACATTAAAAAAAAAAAAAAGCTTTAATTTTAACCTTAAGGAAATGGAAAAAAGAAGAGGAAACTAAAGCCAAAGGTAGCAGAAGTGAGAGAAAAATAATGATTAGAGAAGTGTTTAATTCAATGTAAAATAAAAAAAAAATAGGGAGCATTAATACAACTAAAAGTCGATTTCTTAAAAAAAAAAAATGACAAACCTATGGTGAGACTAAGAAAAAGAGAAGGTGCAGATAACTAAAATCAGAAAGGAAAGTGGAGACATGACTGCCAACATTATAGAAATAAAAAAGGTTGTATGGGAATACTATGAATAATTGTGTGGCACAGAATCTGATAATCTAAATTAAACAGAAAGCTTCCGGAAACACAAAAATTACTAAAACTTACTGGAGAAGAAATATGTCATCTGGATAGATCTATTAAAAGTAGAGATTCGATCAGTCATTAAAAAATTCTCAATAGTAAAAAGACGGCATTACTGGTGAATTGTACCAACCCTTTAAAAAAAGACTTGACATTAGTTCTTTGCAAACTCTTCCAAATTGTGGAGGGAGAGGGAACACTTCCCAACCCACTCTATGTGGGTGTGTTCTATGTATTGTAATACTGGTGACAGTATTACAATATACAAAACCAGACAAAGAAACCAAATAAAATAAAACTACATATCTCTACAATATTCCTTACAATTATAGATGCAAGAATCCTTTAAAAATACAGCATGGCCAAGTAGAATTTATGCCAGGAATGCAAAAGTGATTCAACGTATGGAAATTGATCAATATAATACATCACATTAACAGAACACATGAAAAATGCTTCAGGAACATCTTGACTCAAGCAGAAATACTACTTGAGAGAACAAACCACCATTCCATGACAGAAACATTTAGAAAACTAGGAATACAAGGGCTCTTCCTTCAATATGATATACATTTATAAAAACCCATAGGTAATATCACACTCCACAGTGAAAGACTGAAAGTCTTCTTCCTGTTAATCAGAAACGATGCAAGAATGTCTGCTTTCATTCCCTCTGTTCAACAGTGCAGAGGAAGTTCTAGCCAGAACAATTAGGTAAGAAAAAAAATAAAAATAAAAATATCCAAATCAGAATGAAGACAGACTCTTTCTATTTCTGGATGACATGATCCTATATAGAGAAATTCCCAAAGAATCCACAAAATTTTATACACACACACACATACATATACACACAAACAAATGTATATGTACAACAGCTGTATGGTAAGTATCCAGCCATGTGTGTGTCTATTTTTCAAATTAACATGGCTGGATACTTTTGGACATCCCTCATGTACGAGAGTATGTATCTCTGTGTGTCTATGTATACGCACAAAGAGGGTGTCAAACAAATGTACACACATTTTAAGAAAGGAAAAACTGTATTAAATTTGTAATACCCTCACCACCTTTGATTTGGACTAAAATACAACCTTAAGGCTCCCCCCAACCAGCAGCTAACTGACTGGACCCCCTCTTGGCCAAGGGGATTCCCTAAAACTGAGTTGCTAGCCATGGAAAAGGAGATGGGATATGCCTCATCCTGGCCCCTGCCTTCTTAGAGACATCTTTTGTGACTCATTAGCAGGCCCAAGCCCCAGCAAGACATACTTGTAGGTCCTCAATATACACAATGAACCACTTGTGTCTGGTATATGACCTGTGGTTTGTCTCTGATTAACAGATCCCTATACACTCAACATTCCTTTTTGTTGTCTCCTGATAAGACAAAACCTAAGGCCTTCAATCAATTGCTAGGTAAAGACTCTTTAAACCCGCCTTTAACGTATGAACCCCTACTTTGAGATGCCCCACCTTTTGGGGCCAAACCAATGTATGTTTTCCATATATAGATTTATGACTTTACCTGTCATTCCTGTCTCCCTGAAATGCATAAAATAAAACCCCACCACTGCACATCCACTTCCTCAAGGATTCCTGGATGTGGCTCTGGGTCATGGTCTTCAAATCCGGCTCAGAATAAATACCATTTAATCAACTTACAGAATACGGCTCCTTTTCAATAGGCACAGGGAATTTTTTGCAAATAAATATAAGAAACAATTTGGGATGATGGAAATGTTCTATATCATGATTATAAGACAATGCATTTGATAACTCTAAATTATATATTTAAAATTGATGGTTTTATTGTAGGTATAAATTGTACCCCAAAAAGATAATAAAATAGTTTTAAACATAAAATGTATATTTAAAACGCTCCTCTCTAAATATATGAGTGCATGCAGAAAGTATGAACAGCAATGTATAATATCCAGGAGGTGGATTGTGAGTGATTTATTCTTTTTAAAGAATACTTCTTTTTACCTTAAATTGTTTATCATGTGTATCCATTAGTTTTATAATCAGGGAAAAATACTCTTAAAAATAAGTTAAGAGCATGATACCCTTGAGATTTACTTCCATTTAGGAGTTAACATTCTAAAGTGCTGGCACATACCATGTGAAACAGATCAACTTTTGACAATGACAGGCAGAAGAAGGTGTTACAATCTGCTGAGCTGACATCAAGCACTTAATGCCCATTTCCACAGTATGTCTCCTAAAAGTCTGTGTACAAGAACTCCATTTTTATGTGGGTACAAACTGAACATATTCCACAAACCTAGATCATAACTGAAAATTCAAAGGCCATTTCCAATAAAATGGGTGTGCTTGACCTGAAATCTGGAAAACGGTTTGGTCACCATCTAGGTCCATCTAAAATTTCAACCAAGTGAAACAATAATGAGATAATTTTACAGGACCTAGTAAACAAACCTCAAGGGATGGAGATGTGGAGAAGTGTAAGTTGGCATAGACATTAACGCTCAAACCCCAGGTTAGTCTCTGTCTTACAAAGAGCTCTCTCCTAGTGGAAAAGGAGAGGGCATTCCAGGAAGGATTCCTGAGCAGAGAGTAAAAGTTACCCATCAGGAAAGAGGAGCAAGTCACAGGAACAGAGCTATGTCTAGCTCAAACATAGACTCGACATCAAACTCTGAAATTCTAGCATTAGTGGTCTGCTAAGCTCACGGTAAGTGCCTGGACAATCAATCCATACTGAATGGCTTAAACAAACCTGTACCAATTCCACCATAACGAATGATAAAGAACTTTGGAAAACTTTGGAGGCAAGACACAAGTATAAGAGGGACTTTACCTAACAAACACAATCAGTGTAACCTGGTTTCTTGTACTCTCAATGAATCCCCAACCATAAATAAATAAATAAATAAATAAATAAATAAAAATATGTATTGAGACAAAGTAAAACTGATAATAGATTCCATGTCTAGAGTGCAACTATACATCAAATTCAATGTATGCATTTCTCATCTCTATTATAAATGAAATATCCCAATTTACCTATGAGTTTGTGTTGGTTGAAACAATTGGCAGAAGTCTGTACAATACGTAAACAGAGCAAGGCTCAGATACCAATCTGTTCCAGTGAAAATCCCAGCCTCCTCTCAGTCTCATAATTTCCCTCCACCCCTGTTCTTAGCAGAGAAAACATAAGTCCCACTCTGTTTGGAAAGAAGATAGCAGGGAGCAGAGAGTGCCTGCTATGTTTCTTGAATGGACCACATAAAAACTACCAACTCCAGTGTGTTTTTCAGAATAACACAGTCTTCATTTTCATGCAGACATAGTCAGGTATAAGTTCACATTCAACCAAGCACGTCCTTCCACAAATTTACTATGTGTGGCCACTTCTCCTACTTCCCAGAGCTGGTAAAAGATGCAGATGAGTCTTTCTTGTTCTGAACCTATTTTTCTTTCTATAATGTTAAATAGAAAGGAAAAAGTTATGTCATCTTGGCTCAGGATCATTGTATGAAACAGGAAGAATAATTTTGGCTGCACCAGGTGATAAGAATTCAGTTACACAAATTTGTTTCCTTCTTTTTTTATTTAATTTTTAATCAAAATCGTAATTGTACACATTTATGGGGTACAATGTGATAATTTGATATATAACATGGATGCTTAAATCAAACTGATTAACATTGCCATCGCCTCACTTACTGGGTTTTTTATGATAAGACATTTAAAAATTGCTATTAGTTATTTTGAAATACACCCTTACATTGTGCACATTAGGTGAGATTCCACCAAATGCCCTCTCTCCTCCCACCAATCGCCCACCCGTCTCCATTCTCCCTCCCCTCTCTTCCCCCTTGCTAGATTACATTTATGTTTTATCATTCATTCAGGTAAGTATTTATATATTGGTTTCATAATAGTGTGGAGTACATTGAATACTTTTTTCCATTCTTGAGATATTTTATTAAGAAGAATGTGTTCCAACTCCATCTAGGTCCATCGAACCATGAATGGATTAACAAATGTGGTATATGTATATCACAGAATACTATGCAGCCATAAAAAGAAGGAGACTTTACATCTTATATGTTTACACAAAATTTTTAAAAAGAATTTCGCATGAGGCTGACACATAATAAGTACTCAGGTTATGGTATCTATGACTAATGTCATTTTCATTCCTTACTGCTGGATAACACCATCGATGTGACAGTCCTTTGGGGAGTTACCAGAAAGGAAACCACCCAAATAACAATAACAGGCACCCAAAGAGACCTGGGAGGGTGGACCTGACCCTTCAGCTATTCCGTTCTCCCTGGTGCCATATTTCAGCTCAGTGGGAGACAATTCTTAGTGTTCCATCACTAGGTGTTGGTTTCAACATGATACCCTGGGGATCCAACTCTCAGCTGCCCTTGATTTTTCTCCTTCATTTCATGCCATAAAGTACACTCCCCCCCCCCATGGGTTTTTTCTCCTTGATGAGGGAAGAAAGTGTCAGTGGAGCTCAGGCATGAATTAATCACTTTAACTAATTTCTTTCATGTATTTGAAAAGGAGATGATGAGAGAGTAGAGATAGTCCCCCCTGCACCAACCCAGTTTGCTCAGAATACCAATTCTTGCCACTCTTGAAATATGAGAGTTCTTTTGAGTGTGTGCGCCCACGTGGTATGGGTGTGTGTTACAGAGAGAAAGAGAGAGGGAAAGTGAGATGAAGAAATGATGTGCTATCCAGCAGTAAGGATTGCTTTTTTACCCCAAACATACTTTTTCAAATCTAATGTGTGATACATTAGACCTTTCACTTTGAGTTTTGACTGGCAATGATACTAAAACAACCTTCTCAGTCGCTACTACTGCTGAATTTTAAAATCTTCCTGGCCTTACTCTGAGCCACATTTTAAAGGAACATCAACACACGTTTGGCTCACTCAGTATTCAGGACCTTTAACCTTTTTAATACAAATTAATTTTACTAATACAAAACAGCCTATTGTAGCACTAACATAAAGAGATAGAACTTATGCCAATCAATACTGGGAAAAAAAAAAAAAAAAGAAAGAAAGAAAGGACATGGATAAACATAAATTTTTAGAGGACTTATCAACCCAACCCAAGTTTTGTCTGGTCCCCTTTTTCTCTAGATGAACTCTTTATTGCTAAGTGAAATGAACCAGCTGAAATGAATTTTTAAGTAAGTAGTCTTCTCAATAAGTTAATCAAATGTGTTTAATGTTATCTGATAGGTGACCTCGCTAGTGTTTTCATCAAGTTTTCTGCTGCATTTATCTCCCCTGGTGCCCTTAGTTCCTATAAAATAACAGCAGATTTTGCTTTTTGCAAACACACATCCTCTTCATATACTACTGAGATCTCAGCATAGGAATGTCTCACAGAAAAGAATTTCTTCAGTCTCATCAGCTAGCACACAGGAATTGCACATTCCAAGGAAGAAGGCAATATTTATTTTTTCAAACCCTATTCCAGCCAACTACCATAAACTCGGTTATTCTGAGGGTTCCTTGTTCAGTTTATTTGGAGTCTGCCAACAGGTGACTGGATACCAGCGTGCATCTGTCTACTCCCCTGGGATCCTTCTAATGGGACTGGAACTTGGAACCAGGATTCCTGGTGGAAAACGGTCTGTCCAGAATCAGCAGATCCTTCAAGTGCTTCTTCCGACATTCACACCAGGGGGTGGTGTTCCAAGGTGGTCTCGGCACTGCGTTGGCCGGGAAGAATTGGCAGAGCTTACTAAAAAGAAGGAAAACTCAGTGAGCCCCAGGTACTCTGCAGAGGGCAAACTGAAGCTGTAACTCTGGGTCACTTAAGGCCACCCCATCCCGTGTAATTTAAATACAATTGGCTAGAGCCCTCTATTCCACATCCTGTGGGATGGGCCTAGATTCTCCCCAGGACTTTTGCAAAATACCAGAGTCTCACATTCTCATGGTCGTATCTTGCTTCAAATTCTTTTTCTTGCTGAACTTTTTTTTTTTTTGCAGTTTTATGGCGGGGGCTGGGTTTGAACCTGCCACCTCCGGCATATGGGGCCGTTGCCCTACTCCGTTGAGCCACAGGTGCTGCCCCTTGCTGAACTTTTGATCTCAGTTCATTTTGTTATATCTCACCGCCTGTAGGAATTTTCCTTTCTCTGCTCTAGATATGAAACTTAGCTGGGGGTTTTTTGTTGTTGTTGTTTGTCTTTTTCTTCCAAAAAAGATGGTATTTCTGTTCTTTCATGAAAGTTTTGGCTGTGAAGGGGAATATGGTACATAAATTCATAATGACACAAAACAAGGGGGTATTAATCTTCCTTGTTGTTAAAAGTCGTTCAGCCCCTCTCCCCCATGGGATTCCTCACTGGTCACACAGCCCCTGTGGCTGCTGTCACAGGCTGCCTTTAACTCTTCTTCGCCCCAGCACCCCCTCGCCCCCCACCGGCTTTACACATCTTTGTCCTTCTCTCAAAGTAGATACAGTCACTGTCTCTGAACACAGCATTGTCTCAGGTCCTCACTTTCCATATGTGGTCACTTTCTTGAAACGTGTGTGTTAATAATTATTAAAATACATCAACTCAACTTTAAAAATTCTGCTACAGAACAATAAAAACCATATTACCTCCCAAAAAACTCCACATGTCCCATTTACCAAAGGCAATGACAACAGTTGACTGTGAGGCTTTTTATACCAAAACTATTTCTCTCTGGCCCTACCTTCTTCCTGTCTTGTCATTCCGTGAATCCCTCTCAAACTCTCTAAATTAGAAATACCAGTGTCTTACAAGCATGCTTTTGTTGGGTTCTGCCTTTTGACCACTACATAATTTCTTTCCCCATTGGAATGGCTTCGCAGAGTGCACACCGTCGTTTAAGTTCTCAGAGCCACACAGCTGGCAGAATTCAATCATTTTCCCAACTTCTCAGGACTCTCCAGTAATTGAATTGCTGACGGAGGCTTAGAAATTAACAAGAGAAGCCTCTGAACCTGTATCTTGCCCTAGCATTTAAAATATTTTTTATTTTGCAGAGTCCAAGTTGCTGCAAAAGTCTACCAAGTTGGGGATTTCTCTTCTCCTTGAAGTTCTCTGTTACTGATAGGGCAATTGCCTCTGAATAGAAATAAATCCAAAGGAAGAAAAACTTTTTTTCCTAAATTGTGGGGGGCTGGATGTGACCCACAAATAAGAATGCAGAACATTTCTTTCATTCCAGCGTGGAATCATTTTCCTGAACCAATTATTCAAATCACTTTTCCTTTATCAGTTTCTCACTGGTAGCCACCAGAAGGATCTCTCTCTTTAATTAATTTTTAAAATTTTTAATTTGGAAATAACACTTGTATATATGTCTGGGCTCCAGTGTGATGCCATGATAGTTGTATACATCCTAGAAGGATGACATCAATCTAACAAACGTGTTCATCACCTCATATACTTCCAGTGTCTTTGTGGTGATAACCTTTATAATCTACTGTTTTAGCAGTTTTGAAATATACATGATCATGTTCACATCTTGTTCAAAACTCACTATTGGGTTTTTGGATCCTTTTGGAGGGAATCCCTAAATTTATTGAGACCTATATCACTAGGAATAATCTATCCGCCCTATCCACCTCCTTAGCCTCATCTGCTCCAGCCTCACTTCTCTGTCTCCGCTGCCTTACTTGGAGTTCTTTAAACCAGCCTTCCCATGCTTCCATGTACACACAGGACATCTTGCATCTCATTGAAATGCAGATTCTGATGCAGGTCCAGGGCAAACCTTATGATCTAAATTTTTAAGAAGTTCCTGGCAGTACTACTGCTACTAAAAATTACTCTTTGAATAGCAAAGCCCTGACATGCCTCTTTCACAACCCTCTGGAGGGGCTTCTACAAAACTTTGTCTCCTTTTAATCCCACAACCTCTTCTGTATATTTTCCAAAATAGTTCCTTTTTGCTTCGGGTAACTGACGTCAGCTTCTGTTGCTTGTAAGAAAGAAACTGTCACACCTTAGTTTAGGTAATACTCAGTGCAGTTGAAATTATGTATTCTGAATTTCGGAATCCCTTGGCATATCTCCTTAGCAAAGTATCCCAGGAATGGAAGAAAAAGTAAAATAAATAAATAAATAAATAAAATTAAATGAAAAAATTAGTCGGGTGTGGTAGCACATGCCTATGGTCCTAGCTACTCGGGAAGCTGAAGCAAAAGGATCCCGCATGGCCAGGAATTCAAGGTGACAGTGAGCTATGATGATGCCATTGCAGTCTAGCCTGGGTGACAGAGCAAGACCCTATGTCAAAAAAAAAAAGGAAGACGAAGAAGTTTATTGAATGTTTCATTGTTATGGTTTCTTAGAATTCTATATTGTATGAAACTAAACTACCACTTCTCCTTTTTTTAGAAATATTATTTTACTTTATTATCCAAGCTGGAGTCCAGAGGCCCAATCATAGCTCCCTACAACCTCAAACTCCTGGGTTCATAGGCTTCCCAGAGTGCTGAGATTATAGCCATCAACTACCACTCCTGATCTAGGAAACCTCGAGATTGGGTGTAGTATCAGAGAAGAACACCCACAATTATCTAAGATGAAGATTAAAGTAGTCCTCCCGTTTTCAATTACATATCTGTGTAAGGCCAGATTTTTCTCTTATCTGTCAACTAAAACAACACACCACAATAGACTAAATGCAGAAGCAGCTATAAGATGCCAGATTAATCTAATAAAACATTACAGAGGTTTGCAAAATATAAAACAGTATCACTCTTGTCAGTAAATTATTTTTGTTTTGGGAAACACAAATCTTTTCAATTATGTTATTTATGTTGACCTGTAATGAGTGTATTGTTGTGATTTTTAAATGAATTAGTAAGTTAACATTTGTTAAATTTGTCTGTTTTAATTACTACAGTAAAATTTTGTATTGACTTTTATGCAATCATCTATAGTAAATCTTACAATAACTATTGACAAATATAACTCACATAAAATCTCTTTGGGGTTCTCAGTTATTTTTTTAAAACGTAAAAGAATCCTGAGACTAAATAGTTTGAGAGCCCTTAAGTTACAATATTCTGTCAGTGGTAGGGAAGACTGGCTGTGTTCAAGGATTAGACGGGAGCCTTCTGCTGCAGGATGGAGGGCTGGTGAGGCCTGGAGCTGAGGCAGGGACAATGGGACTAGCCAGGGGATGTGATGTAAATGCATCATGAAAACTGGGGACACTGTGGCATATTTAGGGTTGGCCGTAATGCTAAAGCCCATTAGACCTTGGCCCTGGGGTAGTCATGGTCCCTTCTGAAGGGAGCGGTCATTTCCAGTGCCAGTTATTTGGGAAGAGACAGCCAAGAAGCAGAAATTAAACAGGTAAGTAGGAGTGGCTCCTGCTCCAGTTGTTCTGGATAAAAACTAGAGGAGTCAAGGTAACGGGGCACATGTTCTACTTGGCAAGCATCCATCCTAAGGACACAGAGGGCAAGCTAGGGTGAGGCAGATCTGCAGGCTCCACAGAGAAAGGACCTGTGCTACACGTGCCCTGTATCTGTTTCCCTTCTTTTATCCCTGAGTTTCTAGTGCAGTGATTTTCAACTGATGTGCCGCAGCGCATAATTTTTCAAGATCGGCTCAGCACCCACAACTCAGTGTTTAGGGCACTGGCCACATACACCAGGGCTGGCGGGTTTGAACCCAGCCCAAGCCTGCTAAACAACAATGACAACTACAACAAAAAAATAGCCAGGCATTGTGGTGGGTGCCTATAGTCCAGGCTACTTGGGAGGCTGAGGCAAAAGAATTGTTTAAGCCCAAGAGTTTGAGATTGCTGTGAGCTATGATGCCACAGCCCTCTACTGAGGGCAACATAGTGAGACTCTGTCTCAAAAAAAAAAAAAAAAAAAATTCTCCCCAAGATCATTAATTAAATTATTTTCAAAACTCATTAAAAGCCCCGTAATGGTTTTCTTACTTTTACCCCCTTTTAATGTTTTTTTTTTTTTTTTTTGCCGGGGCTGGGTTTGAACCCGCTAACTCCAGTATATAGGGACTGTGCTCTACTCCTTTGAGCCACAGGCACCGCCCATTTTTTACTCTTTTTTTGATCA
>CAUYPK010107929.1:0-21259 GCA_963574355.1 Loris lydekkerianus | reverse complement strand
TTTTCATATGTCTGTAGGCCGTGCGCCTGTCTTCTTCAGAGAAGTTTCTCTTCAAGTCCCTTGCCCAGCCTGCGATGGGATCACTTGTTCTTTTCTTGCTTATACGTTTGAGTTCTCTGTGGATTCTGGTTATTAAACCTTTGTCGGAGACAAACCTGCAAATATCTTCTCCCATTCTGAGGGCTGTTTGCTTGCTTTACTTACTGTGTTCTTGGCTGTGCAGAAGCTTTTTAGTTTTATCAGGTTCCAGTAGTGTAGTTTTGAAGCTGCTTCAATTTTCTAAGTGTTGTAGGGGTTAAGAGGGAAAACTTCCTCCTTCATCCCCTGAAGGTTCACTGAAACCTCCAAAAGACCAATCAATAGTAGAAAAGGCACATTGGTTAATTTAACATGCATAGTTTGGGGAATCGCATGACAACGATCACCCAATAAGGCTGGGTGCGGTGGTCATCCTGTGATCCTAACACTCTGGAAGGCCGGGGCAGGTGGATTGCCTGAGCTCACGGGTTCAAGACTAACCTGAGCAAGAGCAAGACCCCATCTCTACGAAGAGACAGGCATTGTGGTGGACGCCTGTAGTCCCAGCTACTCGGGAGGCTGAGGCAAGAGAATTACTTGAGCCCAAGAGTTAGAGGTTGTTGTGAGCTCTGATGACACAGCACTCTACTGAGGGTGACAAAGTGAGACTCTGTCTCAAAAAAAAAATCACCCAATACCCTAATGAAGTACTAAGGCTTATATACTCTCTCTTATAGGGGAAGGAGGAGATAGGAATGTAAAAATAAATGACAGACTTCCTCTGATCTCTGGGGGAGGTGTCTAGGAGGTGAGGAGAGGACTTCACTGTGAACAAAGGTTTTCTTATGCAGAGATAAAGCCTTCCAGGTAATCTCTGAGAGCTGCCCCTAGAATAAAGGAAAGGTCTGTCTGGAAGTGGTGATGACTCCCAGTCTTTTCTCTTCTCTGGGGTTGATCTTTCCTGATTATTTGATGAGATGTCTAGGGAGGGAGGTTTTAGGAAATTCCAGAGAGAGTCCCTCCAGGGGTCTGGGGAAAGAGGATTAGAAGGACAGGGAGGCAGGAAAGATCAGAGAGAAACCTTGGTTCTGAGGCTTATGTCTGAGGCCTTTCAATTTTCAAAGCCCTCAGCATTCCAAAGCGCTGTATTTTGAGGAATCATTTTATGTGCTCCAACAATATCTTTTAAAAAAACTTATTATAAATCATATATTTAAGAGATTATTCATTCTAATACTTTGTTGCTGGTGTATAGAAATGCAAATCACTTTAATATATTAATTTATACTCAGAATGGTTGATTAACTCTTACTAATCCTCATAACATAGAGACTTTGAGCTTTCTGGCTCCGTAGCTGTGACTGGAAACCAGGTATATGCTCACCAGTTCTTCCTGCTATTCTCTGGTCATTCTTAATTTATGCCATATTTAAGCAGTAATTGGTTCTTTCTTCTATAGTTTTCCCAAGTCCTTCTGAGTCACACACTTACTTACTGAGTTGAATTTGTGCCCTGTTATTTTTCACTGTACTCCTGAGCGTATTTTTTGATGTGTCTAAGAAATAAGTGACTTCCTCAAAATCTGATCAGTTTATTACTTCATGTACTTATTCATTCACAAGGTATTTATTGAGACATACTAAGTCACTAGAAAGAAAACATCTCTACCTGTATAGAGTTCACACTCAAGAGCAAAGTCAGGACAGTATCCAAGTAGTGCATAATATGGTGCTAGGGAGTGACTGATGTGACGATAGAGTGAGTGGGAGGGAATGTGTGTGCACTGGCAGATTTTACCAGCATTAGGTTATATAGAAAAGGCTTCATCAGAGAGATTTTGTGGTCATATTCTTATTGTTGTTATAAGCCATAACAATACCTGCTCTTTTAGTACCAAGTGGTGTCTTTTTGTTCTTCTTTTACTGTCATAGTGAGTTCTTTGGTGTGTTATCTAATTTCTGAGAATAAGATTATAAACTCTTTGAAAGCAATAACCCAGGCATATCTCATTCTTGTCCCAGAATCTCCAGACTCAGTGATTGATGAGAAGGAGGCCCTTCTTAATACAGTAGAACCTCTGTAAATTGACTACCCAAGGGGACTGTAACTGGTCAACATACAGAGGCGGTGAGCTTAGGAACTAGGCCTATAGTACTCATATTTACATGTGGTGCATGTTCAATCTATAAAAGTTAGGTTGACTTAAAGAGGAGGTCAATGTAGGGAGGTGGTCAACTATGAAGGTTCTATTGCATTTGTGAAATGCATGAAGAATCTTCCTTTCTGCCTTAGGGGAGTTTGGAGAATGCTGTCACCAAATGTGGCTTGACTCTTTACATCATGTTAGGGGATGATGCTATCGGAGGAGGTTACAGAGGAATGAACCAGCTTTGTGCCTCCTCCGTGGTAGAGGCTCATTAGTGTGTGAGCAGGAAATTCTCAGTCTGACTTCCTTTCTTCAAATAGAAACATATAACTTAGCCAAGTGTAAATGAGTCATGTGTGATTCTGTAACTGTCTCCGTCTGTTTGTGTTGCTATAAAGGAATACCTGAGGCTAGATAAGTTATAAAGTAAAAGGGTTTATTTAGGTCAGGATTCTGCTGGCTGGAATATCGGGCCTCTGGTTTAAGCTGTAGGCTGCTTCCACTTGTTGCAGAAGGTGAAGGGGATTCAGCATATGCAGAGATCACGTGGCAAGAGAGGAAGCAAGAGAAGAGGTGCCAGGCTCTTTTTAACAACCACTGCTTGCAGCAACTAGTAGAGTGATAACATACTCACCACTGCGCTTTCCAGGACGGACATCAATCTTTTCATGAGGGATCTACTCTCATGACCAACCCAAAGGCCTCTCAGTAAGCCCTACCTCCAACATTGGGGGGTCATATGTTAACATGAGATTTGGAAGGTCAAATAAACCAAAATATAGCAGTAACTTTATCTTGCTTGTGCTACCTTTCTAAACTCTAGGTGTTAGGAGATTAGAATCAATGTCATTTGAACTGAGTCTGAGCTCCTATGCTTTAGTCCTCTATTTGTAAAATGAGATCATAGAGCATTATTTGCTGACCTAACTCACAGAGACTTTAGGTGTGATGAAATGATAACAATGTCAAAAGTTGTGGTTTGTTTGTTTATTTGTTTTTAATATTTGAGAAACTGTGCTGAGGTCTGATATGAAGTGACTATGCCTAACAATGTTCATTTTTATTTTACATAACATAATTTAGCTCTGAAGAACCAATATGCTGGGCCACCTAAAGGATATGGCTATAGTTCTTTTGTCTTGTAGGACAATAACACAGCTATGAAAACCGAGTGTCAAAAGTAAGAGCACTATTTCTTAGTTTTTCTCATCCTTTAACACTGCTGAATATGATGGCATTTCTGTTTAGAATTTGGCAACAACATCCGGATCATTTTATGAATTTGGGAACCTCCTTGGTGGAGTTCCTGTAAATGGTGTTTGGAAATGACATCTTAGTTTGGTGATTCATCTTTCAGATGTTTTCTTACCACCCTAGTGGTTATAATCTTTAGTATATTAACCATGTTACATTTTTATGCTTGTGATACTAAAAATGTCACTGCACATATTTGATATTATTATAACACAAGAGGCAGAATGTTGCTTATGGTGATATTTTACTATGTTTCTATCTGCCCAGGAAAAGATAAGTGTTGAGTTGGAATGGCTGTTTCAATAACTGAGAGAAAAGACTTTACTATTGAGGAAAAGACAACTTTTCAGATGGTCTACATTGATTGATTCATAGGTTAGTTCTTCACCTCTCCATGCTACCTCAACAGCCACACTTTTTCTTGTGTCTCCACCCAGGGTTTGAACTTTAGTGATGGCTGAGATCAAGCTTTCGGTTGTAAGAGAGAATGATGGAGACGAGTAGGTGTTTGAAAACCAGCACATGGGCCATTCTGTTGGAATGGCTTCTCATCTGCTTTTTTCTGATGAGAGAGCTTCTCTCTGTTTTTCTCTGATAGGAGAGCTTTTTCAAGGACACTGTTGGGCAGGTAGGTGTCCTGCCGCCCTTTCCATCCTGCAGCCTCTGCAGTATTGGCTGGCACCCTTCACAGGGAGCTTGGGTGGAGCTTCCACCCTGTGGTGCTCTGAAGTGCCTGGCTCCACTCTCCTCGTGTCCACCCTTCAGCTGGTTCCCCTGCAGGAAGCCTGGGCATTAATCAGTGCTTACCAGAGCTACTCTTTGATTTTTAGGTGTCCTTCGAAAGACCCTTCACTCTGTGAAGTTTCACAGCCTTTGAGTACTGTAGGAATTTAGAATCACATCATAGAACTTAAAACACAAAGTAGAAATATGGCCTGATATGAAAAGTGCTTTTAGAATGAGTGGATATGTTTTCCAGTCGAGGGGAACAGATAGGAGAACTGCGATTGCTTTCCCATTTTAGGCAGGCTCAGCTGAAAACCTGTGGGAGTGAAGAACATTTTGTTTGATAAAAGCTAAAAAAAACCACTCTCAATTCTCACCTTTTAAGTTATGACGGTCATTCACAACTGTCAAATGTAACGATATTTTGGACACCATTCAGAGGTAGTCTTTAACAGGTTCCAAGCACTGTGACACAAAGAGGTTCTACAAAACAGGCTGAGCTTTCCTAAGAAGATGCTTCTGACCCATCTTCACTTTTTGTGTTATTTTTCCATGAATGGTAATAGAAAAGCAAATATCCTGATGTTTTTGGCACTTGTAAAACAGGATGGGTCCACAAAAGGACTCTAGTTTGTTCCCTTTCTTCAAGAAAAACTTGCAAAATCTTAAGATGGTGGAATGAGAAGGGGAAGAAATTTTGTTTGACTTGAATTTTTCTTTTCTTAATTAAAAAAGGTAAATACTCTTCAAAAAAATAAAAACAGAATTAAAACATCAAAGCATGCTTCAAAGACCCTACAAGTTACTTTTACTATATAATAAAGTTTTTAAAAGAAAGAAGAAAAGAATAGAAATCTCTTTCTCCAATTGGGTTAACATTTATATGAAAGCAAAAATGATTAAGTGTGAAGGAAACTCTTCAGGAAATCCTTAATTTAGGAATAAGTGTTTCAGCATTCTCTCTTAATTCTCTGAGACTGAGTAGATTTAATATTATATTTGGCAGGATACATATTAGATGCTCCACCGTAGGAGGGTCTCCTGAGTATCTCTGAAGTCTCATTTTATATTTATAAGAGCAGAGAGGAAAATTCCCTGGAGTCTTTTGTTCTAGGAGATAAATTTACTCAGGGCTCCCGTTTGGCATGTTGGGAACATATCAGCCCTTGCCCCTCTATAGTGGCCCAGAGCTGGGGAATAGTATGGGGTATTATCTGGCCTTTTGTGGGGAAGGGACTCCTTTATGTCAGAGGGACCTTAGAATTCACCTGAGTGAGGGGTTCCCGAGGGGTGGGCATTAGTCGGAGGCAGAAGCATGGGTGAGAGGAAGTGGTAGTGGCCATGAGGCGAGGGTCCTGGGGTGGAATGTTCTACTAAACCCTTCCTGGCTTCCTTGGTTCCCTGGTCACACGTTTCATTTCTTTCCCTGATTCCTAGACCCTGGCGGTGTCTTCCTTCTCTTGGTTTTTAGATCCTATGGTACCACGATTTCTGAGAACTCGAGTTGGTGTCTTACCTTCTTGTTTCCTGACTGCAAGGCAAGCACATAACCTTCTTCAGATGTTTCAAGAATTATTTCCCGCCTTCTACAAATAAGACAGGGGAGAAGTGAAAGGATGGGTAGGTATGTTTTAGAGTGATTTCAAGTAGCTGGAGTCAGAAAGAAAAAGGGAGAGGAAGGTGGACTAAGTTCTGGCAGGAGTTTGGTATGTTTGAGCAGCTGAGCTAGCTGGAGCCACTGAAGGGAGGTGGGGGTGGAGGAGAGGAATAGGGAAGAGAGGCAAGGAGGGGTTAGGAGAGAGACACACACAGAGAGACATGCCAGGGATGAGGTCGGGCCAGGTGGGCACTGGTTGGATTGTTCAGGCCCTTGCGACCCATGTTAAAGACATTGGAGTTAAGCTGAGAGCAGTGCGGACTTACACAGAGGAGCTATATGGATGTCTTCGTGGTTTCCACTCTGGTGGCTTTGTGGAGAACAGACCAGAGGGTTGCTGCAAGAGCCTAGGTGAAAAGTGCTGGGGAATGTCAGTGAGGCTTTACTTGGACTGGGGGCGATTGGAAGAGGAAGAGAGGGGAAAGGAGCATGAGGAAGGGCTCCCCAGTTCTGGCAGGAGTTCCTGAGGGCCCCGGGGTAGTCAGTAGAAGCGAGGTCTTGATGTGATAACAGCAGTCTGGGGATTTCAGGCCAATACCACTGAGTTTTCAGTCTTATAAAGTCAGCTGCCATTCCAAGTGAGCCTCCAAGGCACTGTCCTCCAAACTCAGTGGCCCAGGCTGCCCCTTATTTCAAATTCCCTGTGGCAGAGGAGGAGAGAATCTGAGAGCTTGTGCCCTGACGCCTTAGTGCCTCTTACTTTCACTCACATGTCTTTGGCCACAGTATGTCATTTATATGGCGGTGGCTCTGTCCTGCAAAGGGGCTAGAGGGACAGTTGCATAGTGTGCCCAGAAAAGGAGAAACAGAGAAGCTGGTGTGACGGTCTACCACAAAGCTTATTTTTAATGTGAGGAATCTGAAGGAGGAATAGTTTTGGGAGGAAAGAGTTCAGTTTTAGGCATGTTAAGTTTGAGATGCTTGTGTGATACCTAGTAGGTATGTCAAATAGACACTTGGGCATTTGAGGAAGGAATGGTGGAAGGAAGGAAAGGAGGGAAATAGGCTTGGGCTTGGGATATACATTTAAAGTGTGTCTATATGAGATTGCCTGGAGACATTGTCTGGAGAAAGACATGGACTCAGAAGTGGGCCCTCTGTTAGTTAGGCTGGGCTGAGCTCTGCTGTGGGTCCAACCAGTCTTAAAAGCCTAGCGGTAATCACACAGGGTTGCCCATGCTGAATGTCCACTGCTGCAGTCCATGAGAACCTCCCATAGCTGCACCATCTGGGCAGAAACTTGGTCTTTTTTGTTCAATGTCATGTTCTTGGTACCCAGAAGATTATCTGGCAGGAGGTAATACCTGACAGAAGGTATTATGTCTACATATTAACATACAGGGTGGCCATGAAGTTCATGTACAATTTTTAATTGCATACTATTTTAAATTGTACTTTATTTTAGATTGCATGTGAACTTTTGGCCACCCTGTATATTACATTATATATATATTTCTACTGAAGTACAATAAAATCAATTAACTTTCAATCAGTGAGTAGTAATAGTAGAATTTGTAGTATATATGTAGTCTTGTAACCATCACAACACAGTCAAGACACAGATTATTTTCATCCCCTAAAAAGTTCTCCTATGTCCTTTTGTAGTCAAACTCTACCCTCGTCTCCTCTGGCAACATTTATATGCTTTCTATTAATACAGTTCATCTTTTCTAGAATTTTCTGTAAATGGAATCATACAGTATGTGGTCTTTTATATCTGGCTTCTTTTATTTAGCATAATGATTAGCAACGTTTTCCTGTGAAGACTCAGGAATTACTCAGATACAGTAACTCTTTTAGGTCTGTAATCTGTATGCTCTTGGTTGGAACTACCTGCTCAACTCTGCTGTTTGAAGTGGGAAAGGTTTAAGACAAGAGTGGGGGAACTTGTGGACTTCTATGTCCTTAAGTGCAGCCTTTGAACAGAATTGAAATTTTATAGAACAGATCATTTTATTTTTATTTATACATTTTGTTTCATATTTTATATTTTATTTTATTTTTAAAATGAATATATTTAAAATACCACAGGATAAAGTAAGTTTCAACGAAGTAATTCTGCAAGATTGACCAGTACAAATAGAACATTAGTAAGCCATAAGTAAGCTGCTACATTCATGACTTAGTTCTAATTTTCCATGCCTGACTGGTGCCATTACTGCAGAAGCTGTTTGCCCAGAGTTTATGAGGGTTGAGTCTACCAGTCTGCTGTCAGCTTTTGACTGTGTTTCAATCTGAAGTGGAATTTGTGAATAGTTGCACAGATGCATGGTATTTTTTAATTCTGTTTGCTTAATAGCTCATCATGTTGAAGAAGATGAAGAGAACACTGAAGGAAAAAAACAGATTATTTAATGAGATTGGAAATTGCGGTATTATCTTGTTTCTGCTAAAGATAAGATGATTTGCTTGCTTTGTGTTAGTGCAGCATCAACATCAAAGAAATTCAGTGCTCATCAGCATTACAACACAGTAGAAGCTCTATAAGTTTACCAGCCAAGGGACTGTAAGAACCTGGTCAACATACAGAGGTGGCAAACATAAGGAACTGGGTCTGCTGTACTCATTTGGACTGTGGTGCATGTCCTTTCTATGAAAATTATGTCACTTTAGGAGGTGGTCAACTATGGAGGTTCTACTGTATTTTTAATTAGAAGGAGAAGCACAAAAGATTGTAATACAGAAATTAAAATATGAAAAATAAAAGCAAAGACAATTCTTTCAAGCAGCAAATAAAACCTGGAAATAATGCCATTGAGCTACTTATAAAGTGGTTTATATACTCTGGATAAAAAGGAAAGCCATCTGGTGATGCAGAAATTGTGAAAGAATGCTCTGTTGAGGTTGTAAGATGCTCAGACCCTGATCATGTTTCAAAGTACGAACAACTGCCTCTTTCAAGAGTAACCATAACTGATCAAAGGCATAAATTAGCCTTCAACTTAAAAGAAAAACTTCATGCAATACTTTAAAGGAAAATATATATTATCCAGTTGCTTTGGATGAATCAACTTATGCTACTGACTTGGTAAAGGGTTTATACTGCATTTGGATCATTATAGAAGATTTTCTTTGCCTGGAGTAGTTACTTGCTTTGGCCACTCTTTTAAACAGAATATGGAGAAACATCAAGAGCTTTTGAAATAAATGTCATGAAGTTGAACTGAATTTGGTAAATTTAGTGAATGTAGTATAGGCGGTGCACCTTCTGTGACAGGAAAATATGAAAAGTTTATTGTACATATTTAAAAAAATTGTTAACATCCACACTCTCTCATTTCTTTTCCTTATATCTAAAAATAAAAATCCTGCATCATAAAAATTTCTGTGCTAAAGCTACTATTTTAAGTAACACTTTGCCATGAGTAATAAATATTTTTAATTACATTTGTGCAAATGCAATGAGACATTGTCAGTTTCAGAACGTTCTTAAGTTGAACAATAAGGTATTCAGTGAGTATTTGCCGTATCATTCTAACGGGCATTGGCTATCGCAGGAACAACTGTTAGCCAAAATTTGATCTCTATGAGAACAGCTAAATTTTATGAAGAAAATAATCAGCAATGTGAATAATTGAAAGAAGATCGTTATAGAAATGCAGCATTTCTGTGTGATATCACGTCACATAAAAATGACTGGACATTAACTATAGTCCAAAAAGTAGAAGGGAAGAGGACAGGGAGATGTGTGGAGGGGAGATATGGGAGAAGGGAGGGTATTTGGGGGAACCTCACCTAATGTGCATGATGCAATGGTACATTTCAAAACTAATAAGAAATGAATATAATTGTGATGGATGTGTTACTTAGTTCAACGTAGCATTTAACATTGTATATCAAAGCAGTACCCTGAACCCCATAAATGCATCAATGTACAAAGTTATGATTTAATAAAAAGAAAAAAGAAATCACTGGACTCTTTGCAAGGTCAAACTAAGTCTAGATAAGATATGCAGCAAAAAAAAAATGCAAGCATTTCAAAAGAAAAGTTATCTTTTTCTCAAAACTCTTCTTTTTCAAGAGGAAATTTTGTTAGTAAAATTTTCTCAGCAAAGGTCATTGATGAACAGGATTATATATGCGAGTCATTTGAAGAATATACAGCTGTTGTAGACCTATTAATTGGAGAATACAGTGAAAGTTTTATTGACTTTGAGAATCATAAGATAGTACTCTGCATTTCCGCCTCACCTCATTGACTTAACCAAGGCACATAAAGAGCCATAGATGGAATTGATTGAGCTTTAGTAGATGACTTTTTAAAGTTATTGTTTGATACTAAGAAAGATCCAAGTGAAATGTGGAAAAATGTAGAATGCCCATGCCTTCGGAAACATTCCTGAAAAATGCTTTCTTGCTTTTCAACCACTTATTGCTGCAAATCTACATTTTCCTACCCAACCCAAATCCAGATGCCCTGAAGGTCACGAATGACTGATACCTGTCTAGAAGATCAGCTGAAAATGCAGATCTCATGCCGCAAACAAATATTCAAATGCTTTCAGACACAACAGAGTCATAAAAGGTTAGCTAGTATTAAAATTAACAAATAATTTCCACTTTTTGAAATGATTAAGTGCATAGTAGATTCTTACGAAATCATACACATTTTAAAATATATTTAATTGAAATTTTTTGAATGTGTCCTTATTTAATTATAGCTAAATTAAAGTGGTCTTCCAACATGAAAAGGTTCCACACTCTTGACTGAAGGGGTTTAGTTCTGTTCAGATAAACTCTGTTACAAACATAGGTAGAAGGCTGGATTTGGCCCATTGGCTGAAGTGTCCTAACCGACAATTTAGTGTCATTCGCTTCAGATTCACTTCTTCTGGGTGTTGGTAGTTCATCCTGTTTCATTGCTGAGAAATCTTCCATTGAGTGGATGATACTCTGTAATTTATCTATTCACCAACTGATGGACATTTGAGCTGTTTCTAGTTTTTGGCTTTTAGAAATAAAGTTGTTAGGAACATTCATATATAAGGCTTTACCTGGGCACTTGTTTTCATTTCTCTTACGTAAATCCATCCTTAGGAATAGAATTGCTGTGTCAAATGGTAAATGTATGTTTACTGTTATTACATACTGACCACGCTATTTTTTGAAGGAGTTTTACTATTTCTTTAGCAATGCATTAAAATCCTACAGTTGTTTGTTTTTTTTGGTTTGTTTCACTACAAAAAGTTTTATTGCCACTTGGTCAAGAATTCTAGTTCTTTTTAGTTCTGGTGGGCCAGGTGGCTCACGCCTGTAATCCTAGCACTTTGTGAGGCTGAGGCAGGAGGATTCCTTGAGCTGAGGAATTCAAGACCAGCCTGAGGAAGAGTGAGACCCTGTTTCTACTAGGGCAGGCGTTTGTAGTCCTAGCTACTTGGGAGGCTGAGGCAGGAGGATCACTCGACTCCATGAGTTTGAGGTTGCTATGAGCTAGGCCTATCCCAGAGCACTTGAATCTGGGGCAACAGAGTGAGACTCTATCTCCAAACAAAAAACGAAAAATTGAATTCTAGTTGTTCTTAACTCTTATCATTGTAGTGAGCATGTACTGGAGTAAATGTTAACATTCGAATGTTAATAGATATCAATGAATCAATGAAAACGTGTTGTGAATATTATTTAGTGTCACAGACTTTTTAATGTGATTTTGTAAATGGATGCTCAGTCTCTCTTATGGTTTTGCTTTAAGTTAAAAACAATTTTTTTTTTAAATTTGAGACAAAGTTTTACCATGTCGCCCTTGGTATTGTGCTGTGGCATCCCAGCTCACAGCAACCTCAAACTCTCGGGCTTAAACGATTCTCTTCCCTCAGTCTCCCAAGTAGCTGGGACCTGTGCACAGGCGCCTGCCACAAAGCCTGACTATTTTTTGTTGCACTTGTCGTCGTTTAGCTGGCCTGGACTGGGTTCAAACCCACCACCCTTGGTGTATATGGCCGGTGCCCTACCCACTGAGCTACGTGTGCTGCCCCAATTTTTTATTTTTTAATCTTAAGGTCATTTGTAAAATTTTCCTACTGAAAACAGTGTAGTCACAATCTTTGCAGATGGCATTGAAATCAGTATTGTAGTTATTTATAAGGGCAGAGAGTGCAATTACTCTTTACTCTTGGTAGTTATTTGAAACCTCCTAGGCCTTACTGGTCAGTTGAGCTGAGAATTGGGTTGAAATTTTTATGAAATTTGAGGAGCCTAATTTGATCCTGCTTTTGAATACTCAGCCACCTTTGTTTTTTCTGGGTGTCCCAAGGAGTACCCACAGACAGATACTGGATTTTTCTCAAAAACCGTGTTGGTCTATTGGGCTCTGAGAGTTTTATGCTTTAAATGTATGGCTGAATTAATTTTTGCCTGGAAAAATTTTAAGTAGATGTTTGAAATGTCAACCTTTAAAAAAAAAAAACAACTCAGTCAAATTTCCTAGACTTTCACTTTAAGCTGTGTAACTTCCCAGTGAACTCTCTCGTAAATTGATTTGCTATTTAGGTTCTTTGTCATAATAAGCTCATTAAATGCTGGGGCCTTCTACCAAAAAGTGATTATTTCAGTTTTGAGTACTTGTTCTGAGGCTGTACCCTGACAGAGCTAGATGTCAGTTAAGATTATTCCTCGTTAGTGGAAATAAAATCACGTTATCTGCTTATAAAAGAATCTCTCTGTTCTTTCTCTAAGGGGAGGGAGAGTATATTCCACTCACATGAAGTTTATCCATTCATGAAGTGAAAAGGTGAAGGGATAAAGGTCATAATTTTACCACACCGGAAATTATGGTCCGAGCCGTGGGGCACTTTTCCCGCAGACTTGTCTCTCAGAGGTGGTGTTAAGTTGCAAGGTCCATCACAGCATCAAGAATTGAGTCTTTGTCGACCCTGAAAAATCTCAGCATAACTGATCGCTGACCACAAAAAGTCAGAAGCAAGCTCATGAGGCCCAGTCAGTATTATGTAAGCATGAGGCGGGAAGGCGTTAACTGTGACCAATAATGGAAAAGGGTTGAAAGCCTTTTTCTTCCTTGTGATCCAGATTGGTTGTAAAGGTAATCAGGGCTAATAAGGGCTGGCTCTTACTCACTGCCAGGCCCTGTTCTAAGCATTATGTGTTTCAGGACACAGGCTTTGGAGCCGCTAGGTTGCTGAGTGCATTTCCTGAAGTTTGGAATGGGGAGCATGATAGCGTCTGTAACCCAGGCCCGTTGTGAGGACCGAATGGATTAATATATAGAAATTGAACGATAGGGCGCCTGGCACGTGGTAAGTTACGTAAGTGCTGGCTGACCTTGTCCTCGTTTTAGTCCTCATCCTAAGGAACCCGTGAGATAGCTACTGTGGTTTTCCCCATTTTACAGTTAAGTAAACTAAGGCATAAACAAACAGATTTCCCAAGGCCATTTCCCGCGGGCCACATGCGTGATTGTATTTGTTACCGTTTTGTTGTTTTACTTCAAAATAAGATATGTGCAGTGTGCATAGGAATTTGTTCATAGTTTTTTAGGTTTTTTTTTAAACTATAAGCCGGCCCTCCAATGGTCTGAGGGACAGTGAATTGGCCCCCTGTTTAAAATGTTTGAGGACGCCTGGTAGAAGGTAATAATAAAACGCGGATTGGGATGTAGGCAGGCTGAGTCCAGGCGGTGGCTGTGGTGTCTGTACTTTGCTGCCTTCCTACTAAGGAGGAAATGGCCACACATTCTAGGTGTCATCTGCAGCAAAGCAAATAGGTCTACTAGGCTGAAGTGAGAGGGCTGTATCTGGTGCGAGCTGTTTGGATTTCACCACTGCTTCTTCCAGAGGCGTATTTATACCCAGTGACTTGATACTGGTCGACATTTGGTTGAGAGACCGTCTTCCACTTCGGGTAATCCTATCTCAGTAAATAACTGCGTCATCTAGTCTGTTATGGAAGACAGGATCTTGGGTCACCGTTGACTCCATCTTCTCTCTCTTCCCATGGTATCAATTCCTTTTGACTTTTGTTTTTTAAATGGCTTGCCAATCCATTACCTTCTCTAGCTCTACTGCCGTCCCAGCCTACGCTACTGCCATCAGGACTTTCCTTCCAACATGCACCTGTCCACCCTGGCTCCATTCCACTCTGTTCTTCTTGCAGACAGAGTTAGAATACAGATCTAGTCATCTTGTGACCTGGCTTAAAGCACTGCCCACTTTCACTTTCAAATCTAGGTCTCTCTCCTCCTAAACCGGTTATCTTTCTTTCCCCATGTCCAGGTGTTGACTTTGATTTGAAAGGCTGAGAAAAGTAAGGCTTTTAGATATTCAGTGGAATCTGATTTTCTTTGACCTCACTCATCAAATTCATACCTAAATAATTAGGTCCTAGAATCTGTCCCTATTACTAGACCTGTCAGTAGAACTCAAGTGCTGCACACACTTTATAATATCTGATATTTTTTTCTAGGCAAAGCAAAATATATTGTAATAGTAAACTAATAAGGTACACAACGATCTTTTCTAATTTTTTTTTTTTTTACAATTGCTGTCATCTCTTTACATAGAATTTTTTGGGATTTTTGTGTTTTTTGATTACCACCAGTTTGTTTTTTTGCATTACAGGGTCCTTTCTGAAGCAGATATGAGCTAGCTGAGCTCCAAGTTTGCTAGCACTGAATGGAGATAAAAGTAATTTTATTAGTTTGCAGTCCCACCAGCAGTGTAGAAGTGTTCCTTTCTCTCCACATCCATGCCAACATCTGCAGTTTGGGGATTTGGAGATGTAGGCTAATCTTACTGGAGTTAGGTAATATCTAAAAAGTATGGAGAATTCTCAAGGAACTAAAAGTTAACTTAACGTTTGATCCTACAGTACCATTACTAGGCATCTACCCAGATGAATGAAAATCATATTACAACAAGGACATTTGTACCAGAATGTTTATAGCAGCCCAATTCACAATAGCCAAGGCGTGGAAGCAGCCTAAATGCCCATCAACCCATAAATGGATAAAAAATATATAGTATATGTATACCATGGAATACTATGCAGCCACAACAAGAAGGAGACTTTACATCATTTAAGTTTACCAGAGTGGAGCTGGAACTTATTCTTGGTAAAGTATTTCAAGAATGGGAAAAAAAGTATCCACTGTACTCAATACTATTATGAAACCAATATATAAAAAATTACACATTGATAGGGATGATAAAACACAAAGACAGGCCAGAAAGAAAGGAGAGAGAGGAGGAAGAGGGGAGGGGCAGAGGGAGTAGAGAGAGGGCATTTGGCGGGATCTCACCTAAGGTGCACAATGCAAGGGTACATTTCAAAATAACTAAGAGTATATTATAAAAATCTTACCACAAAAAGAAGTGAGGCGATGGTTATGTTAGTTTTATTTAATCATTGCACGTTGTATATCAAATTACCACATTGTACCCCATAAATGTATACAGTTATGATTTAATAAAAATTAAGAAAAAAACAATTTTAAGTGATCATCAGCCTGTTAATGGAGGATAGAGAAAAAAAAAAAAAAAGTGAATTTTCATTAGCAAACTGCAGACTCTGAGTTGGAAGCTCCTGTGTCTTCCTTTTACCAGCTTTGAATCTGAGTACTCAGGGAGTACAAACAGGTTGTGGGACAGCTATGCCCCAGCTAGAGTGAGGGGAAAATTAGCATTAAAAAGCTCCATCCAGAATGGTATCCTCGGGATGGTAGTGAGCAGATCAGCATCTCCAGGGTGTGATCAATAATATTGGCTCTCAGAATAGAAATGCAGACCACGTTTCCCCCAAGTATGTACCAGGACTGCCTTATTTTTAAGGCAGTTTTTTTTATTAAAAACAATTTTATTAATAAATAAAATAAGTTTTATTTATTAATACAACATGGCAGGGAACTCATGGATTCATCCAACTATCTGTGGAAGAGTCAGTCTTCTGTTCCTGCCCATCGCCGACTGCATCCACCATCTTCCTGACGTTTATGTGAAAAACTCCCCCAAGTGTGGCCATATGGCCATGCGGGTAGCAGTTTTCCAAACAATATTTTATCTTAAGACGAATTGTGTAGCGAACTGAGGGGGGGAACTCACATAAACACTGGAAAGAAGAGACTTGTGTCATAAAATCCAGGGAGTTTTTTGGCAGAGGCTCCTAAGGTCAGAGAGATGAGAGGGAAATCTGCAGGGTTTTCTGTTCCTCTTGCTGGTGATTATGGGGTTGTGCCAGAGGGAAGAAATAGCTAAAACCCTAAACACGGGCATAGTCGTGTTTTCTAACTAGGTATTTCCTGAGATACCTTTCGAGGTTCTTCTGTAGAGAGCCATAATAGGAAGTACCTGGTGCACCTGGTGACCACTGTGTTAGTCCCACTAAAACCACAGCTTCTGGGGGCAGCTGGGCTTAGCAAAAGACAGATTACCAAGAGAAAGACAAAATGAATTCATTGAATCAAATTTTCATGTGACATGGAGGCTTCAGAAATGAAAACCCAGAGACCCAGGGAAAACCATCTGTATGTATGCCTGGTTTAGATGAAGGATGGACAGCTGTGTGGAGACGTGATTGGACGGAGGGCTTGTTCTAACGGGAGCAGAGTGAGTGGGGAGACCCAGCAAGGCCTGTCTGTCCAGGTTCTTCTTGGCCTTTCTGGGTAGCTTCCTTCCTCCCAGGTTTGGGGCAGGACTCCTCTGGAATGTGGATCTGTGAGGGAGAAGAAAGAGAGAAACCTTTCTAGGTTTTATGACTCGCTTTGGGGTCGAGGAATTCTGGTTTCTAGGACCTACCTTGGGGAAGAGGAATTCTGGTTCTGACTTGCTTCAGGAGTGAAGGAAGAGGAGGAGACAGGAGGGGCAGGAGAAGTTCCCTTTGTTTCTGAGGGGTTTGCTTCTGTTTTGGGGTCCTTTCTATCCTTTAGTTCAAAGTACACAGCATGCCAAAGCACCATATTGTCTTCTGAGCCCCAGCACTACCCTCTGTCTGCTTGCTGGGTGGACAGATGTCACTCTGTCACTCTGGATGGATGCAGATGTGGGGAGCTCTGTCCTGATAGTAGAACAGCCCCCTCTGTGCCCAAGTGCTCCTTGGATTCCCCCTTGGATTCCCCCTTAGGCATTCTTCTGCCTTATAACGCAAAGCAAGACCCATTTCTCTTTGGGGAGACAGGATCTAGAACAAGTCAAGTCCAAGTCACCTCCCTATACTCAGAGAACTTTCCTGGAGGACTGGGCCTGTGGTCAGGAAAGAAAATGTGTCTCTTACATTCTATCAGGGCATCTGTTGAGGCAATTCTCTGTGAGGTCCTACATTTGCAATGCAGGCCAGCCCTCCCAGGATATTGCCCTTAACTGCCCCCCTCCAATTACTCTCAACACAGCCATTTGCCTCCAACCTTCTGTGTGTCCTCAAAATCCAGAAGGACATATCTCCAAATCTGAACAACTCCCTGGTCTTAAGGCAGAGTTGTTATTTCCTCCCAGGTGTCGTAACAGTTTGTTCAATTCTGTTACCATACTTAGAGGAAAAAGAATTCCCATGCAGCAGGATATCTGTGTGTTTCATGGACTGTGGACACTGTTTCTTGGTTTCATTCACCCAGGTACCCCATTGTCTGATAAATAATAATAGCAGAGCAGACACCTCTTCAATTACTTTATAAATATTTCATCCTTGTAGCAATCCCATGAGACCAGTGCTACTGCTGTTCCAGGTTTATAGATGAGGGCATTGAGGGTCAGACCTGTTATATAACTTGTCTAAACTCACAGTGCTTTGAGTGTGGCAGAAGCAAGGTTAACGCCCAGGGCGACGTCTGATCCCAGAGCCCTCACGCTTACAGGCACAAGCCTGTGCTCCTCGGGAGTGTAATGCAAAGGACCCCAGGTAGGGAGAAAAAGGCAGAGCCTGATGTCCACCTATGCAAGTGTGACCTGTGACACTGCATTCTGCATTGGCATTCAGAGTGACTGATTCTGTGCAGGAGGACTGTCAGGTGAAGCCCAGTGGAGGCATAGCCTGGGCGTTGTGCAGAGGCCCTCAGTGGTAATCTGATGCAATCGAATTTCCTACGGTGGCAGTCAGAGCTCTGCTGTTGCTGGAGAGAGGCCTAGAAAGAAGTTTCGCATATTGTTTTTTAATCAGCAGGTTTGGAAACTTTGAGTGTTTGGCTCACAGGATGGTGGAAACGCTCCAGCGTTTCCTGCGGCCTTGAGCCCGGGTTCCGCGATAGGGCCTGGGCCTGGGCTTTGCCTCCTCCACTGGGGGATGTCTGCACACATCACCGAGTGACAGGGCTCGCCTGGAGGAGGGGAGCCGTCACTGGCATTACAACAGGCAAAAAGGAATTTGAAAAGCAAATATCCAAAAACCAGAACAAGGGAGGAAGTGTGTGCATTCGTTTGCAAAATGATGAACTTTCCAGTTGAAATGCTGATTCCCAAAGTGTGAGAGAGATTGGAGCGGAGGGGAGAGAACCAGCAGCTCAGCTTGGGTCTCATCCTGTTTTTGACAGAATTTTTTCCAGGAGGAAAAGAAATCTGGAATAGGCCCGGCGCTTACCCCAGAGCAGCTCCTCTTCTATTTTTGAACCAATGGAGACATATGAATAGCTGCTACTTGAAGAAATGCCTGGAGGTTTTCTGGATTTTAAAAATGCATCATTGGCTGGAGTAATCCTTCATATTTGTATTTTAATCTCTGAATTTGTTTTTAAGGAAAATGATTCTTTCATTTATTCAGTTGCCTGAGAAACACTGAGCTGCTCTTTGCCATGCCATCTGATCAGTACTGGAGCTACACAGATGCCTAGAGATTTCTCCCCTCGAGCTCCTGGGAACTATTAAGATAAGGTGTGGAAAAGACTGGCAGGCCGCTGTAAGCGCCTGAGAAGACAGATTTGGGGCATTCCTTCTCGCTTGGGAGGTTGTGGGGTCAAGGAAATCTCTCAGGGGAACTGGTGCATGAGATTGGCTTTGAAGTCTAGGTGGGAATTTCTGAAGAAAACCCTAAAAAGAGGAAAGGACATTCAAGGTAGAGGGAACATTATGAGCAAAGGCAGACTGCCAGAACCTTGGCGTTGGCATGCTCAGCAAAGGGCAAGCCCCAGGGAGAGGAAAGAGATAGCAGACTTCTGTCCCCAGCTCTCTTCCCCTTCACTCACACCCGTGGCACAGCTGGAGATTGATCCTGATTCAGTCTGGTGGGGGAGAGAGATTCCTTTTTTTAGGCAGTGCCACCAGCAGCCACCACAAATGGACTGTCTGTAATCTTGAGGGAAAGCCACGTTGCTGCGTCCGACCTGCAGAGCCACTGGGTGTGCATGAGAGCTGGGGAGCAGCGATGTGGGTTGGGGGGGAAGTTTGCGTAGGTACTACTGGGAGGCAGGTTGATGTCAGGCTGGGAAAGGTTTATCTCCTATAGGTCCTGACTCACCATCCACAGATTTAAAGCAGGAAGTGAGATGTTCAAATTCGAATGATCACAGGTACAAGCATTCTGTTTTTTCTGTTATTTTGCACAATAGATGCTGCAGTTAATTGAATTTTTACTGTTCTCTGTGAATTGGAAAGAGTTACTCAAAAAAACTGAGCTACTTTCCTGGAAACAATCCCACAGATGCAGGTGATGATAATTCAGTATGGGACGAGAGGAAAGTTTTCTCTGCCACTTTCCACTGCATTTCTGGCCAGAAATATTCAGCAATTCTTTTTTCCCTGAGAAGGCCAGGAGGTAGATAGTCTTGAATCATTATTTTTCAAAGTCTGCCTCATGAGAAACCAGTGCCACAAGATGTTCTGTTAAAAAAAAAAACAAGGAGTTTTCTGGACAGATACATTGGAAACCATTGTAAATTGCATATGGAGATTTCACATGTGTTACATTAAAGGCCCTGAGAAGCCCTGCAGTAAAGGAAGGTTTTTAAGCATGGTGTGGTGATTAAGAACATGTGCTGTTGAAACAGACAGATGTGGATTGCTGGCTACATATGTGGATGTGAGACTTTGGGTGAGATATTTTCATGTGCCTGCATCTCAGCTTCCTTGTTTGTACAGCAGGTTAGTAATGGTACCTATTTCATACAGTAGTTGTGGAAAGTATATAGTACATGAACTCATTAGTTACTAGTAGCCATTATTCCATTTAGAGTTGACCTTTTTGTGTGCATTGCATTCATTAATATCTCAGAGGAATAGTGTTGTGGGAAAGGCCAGAGTGGGACTAACTTCCTCAATCCCAGTGTGACTTCTGGTGGCAGCTTGGAGAGGAAGGGCAGCCCCTAGGTGCTGGGGCCTGCATTATGGAAGAGAACTTACAAGTGTATGAGCTCTAGAATTGGGGGCCAGTTCCCACTTGGCTGCAAGGTTCAATTATGTAACTGCAATGTGTGTTTTGGGGGCTAGTCATTTAACAACATTAGAACTAAGGGTAATAGATATGATCAAGTTAACATATTAAGAGTTTTTCAATTACAAGTGACAGAAACTGAATTCAAACTCATTCGGCATAATAGGGTAAGTGAGTTCATATTAGTATAACCAGGAAGAATATTAGGGTAGTTAGAGAACTGAAAGGAGTGTTAGGAACCAGAAATCAACACAGACTCCTACCCTCTTCCTATCTGTAATATCTCTCCTCTTGGCTTGTCTTACTTTTCCTAATCTCCATCCTTGCTTCTGTAGAAAGCCCTTCCCCACACCGGGGAACATGGCTGCAGACTGCATCAACTTAATCCCAGGCAGACAGAGAGAGAAGAACTCTTCCTCCCAGGCCTGATCAATCCCCAGAAATCAATTTGCTTGGTTCCTTGTCTGTCCCTTTGACTGCTCACTGTATCAGGGAGACGGCACTATCATTGGCCAGGCCTGGCCACAAGCCCATTTTTGGCTGGTAGCCTGTCAGGCAGGGCCTGCTACCCAAAGAAAGAGAGATGGAAAGCTTGCTGGGTGGACAAAAACCAAAGCTGCAGGAGTTCTGTAGAGCTCGGTGTGAGGGAGAAGTGCTAGAGTACAAAGTGTTAAAATTGTCTGAAGTGTTATCTAGGGATTCACGTTTTCACATTGAACTCCCTTTCTTGTTGGTTTTTAGCAACTTTCAAAAAAACTGTATTTCTTTTCAGCTAATCCTTGCATTACATCTCATCTCTCTCTCTCTCTCTCTTTTTTTTTTTTTGCAGTGAAAATATTGTATTTATCATTCTCAATACCCATATAGTAAAGTTGTTCTAAATAATGGATTTTTTAAAAAGCAGGATTAGTAAGTCACCTAAGTAAATCAGGGGAGATTTTCTCCCCCGGGGGACATTTGGCAGTATCTGAAGACATTTCAGTAAGTTATGACTGGGGGGGGAGGGAGGGAAGTGCTAGTGGTATCTGTGGGCAGTAGCCAGGGAGACTAGTAACACCCTCCAGGGCCCAGGATGCCCCCCCCCCCCCATAACTAAGTATGATGTGGTCCAAATGTTGATAGTGTTGTGGTAATCAAAGCAAATAGACAACCTTCAGAAT
>CAUYPK010107928.1:0-10874 GCA_963574355.1 Loris lydekkerianus | reverse complement strand
TTTTTTTTTTTGTAGAGACAGAGTCTCACTTTACCGCCCTCGGTGGAGTGCCGTGATGTCACAGGACTCACAGCAACCTCCAGCTCTTGGGCTTCCGTGATTCTCCTGCCTCAGCCTCCCGAGCAGCTGGGACTACAGGTGCCCGCCACAACGCCCGGCTATTTTTTTGTTGCAGTTCGGCCGGGTCTGGGTTTGAACCTGCCACCCTCGGTATATGAGGCCGGCGCCCTACTCATGAGCCACAGGTGCCACCCTGTTCATTCATTTTTGTAGAGACAAGGTCTCACTGTGTTGCCCAGGTGGTCTCAAATTCCTTGGATATTCAAAGTGCTGGGATTACAGGCATGTGCTACTGGGCCAGGGCATTTTATATTTAATGACCCAAAGGTGATCTTTACCAAATTAAGGTAGTTCCCTCTATTCCTAGTTTGCTAAGTTAATTTTTTTAAATTCTAAATGGATATTGAATTTGTTTTTTTTTTGGAGACAGAGTCTCATTTTGTTGCCCTGGGTAGAATGCTGTGGCATCATAGCTCACAACAACCTCAAATTCTTGGGCTCCAGCGATTCTCTTGCCTCAGCCTCCCGAGTAGCTGGGACTACAGGACCCGATACAACACCTGGCTATTTTTAGAGACGAGGTTTCGCTCTGGCTCAGGCTGATCTCAGACTTAAGTAATCCACTTGCCTCAGCGCCCCAGAGTGCTAGGATTATAGGTATGAGCCACCATGCCTGGCCTCAAGTTTAATTTTTTTTTTTTTTTTTTGAGACAGAGCCTCAAGCTGCTGCCCTGGGTAGAGTGCTGTGACATCATAGCTCACAGCAACCTCCAAATCCTGGGCTCAAGTGATTCTCCTATCTCCGTCTCCTAAGTAGCTGGAACTACAGGCGCCCGCTACAGTGCCCGGCTATATTTTGGTTGCAGCCATCATTGTTGTTTGGCAGTCTGGGCTGGATTCAAACCCGCCAGCTCAGGTGTATGTGGCTGGCGCCTTAGCTGCTTGAGTCACAGGCGCCGAGCCCCCAAGTTTAATTGTTAAATCATTAAAAACATGAAAGTAGCTGTGTAGGATTTAATGGCATTACGGGTGACCTTTTCCTTTTTTGCAAATTTTATTTATTTACATTGTTTTGTAACATGATAAAATCAGAAATTTACTTAAAAGTTTTCCCTTCCCAAGTGCAATAAGACTATTTAAGAAAGCATCTTCTCTTTAAAATCACATTTTAGGAAAAGTTAGTATTTTCTGATACAATGAAAATATTTGCGATAAACCAGTTCATATTAATTCAAAGAGACTAGGATTATTTCCATGTTTGTTGGTTTAGTAACAAAGTGCTAAGGGAAAAATTGTAGTTTTGGTTTTGAAATTCAACAAACCTTTTCTTGCTGCCTTATAACAAGCTAATGTGTCTTTGCTTAGATTCTATAGTAGATTGATGGGGACAAAAAGGATTAATATATACAACAAGACAAAAATTCACAAGGAAGGAAAGGGGAAAACAGGCATGAGGGAAAGGTAGTTAACTAATAAATCTGCCAGTGAAATAATGGAGATACAGCATATTTGCTGAAATACAGAGGTAAATTCAAATTTGGGAAAAGCCAGACATTGACTTTTCAGTTGAACTGCTTTCCTTCCTTTGGTATTCAGCATGGGATAACTGACTGCATTTTTTGCATGGTGTTTGTCCTGCACAGATACCTTTATTATAATGAATAGTAGTTCCTCATCACTTTCTTTCTTTCTTTTTTTTTTTTTTTTAAGACAGAGCCTCAGGCTGTGGCCCTGGGTAGAGTGCTGTGGCATCACAGCTCACAGCAGCCTCAAACTCCTGGGCTCAAGCGATTCTCCTGCCTCAGCCTCCCAAGCAGCTGGGACTACAGGTGCCTGCCACAACGCCCAGCTATTTTTTGGTTGCACTTGTCATTGTTGTTTGACAGGCCCGGGCTGTATTTGAACCTGCCAGCTCAGGTGTGGCTGGCACCTTAGCCACTTGAGCCACAGGCGCCGAACCTCCTCATCAGTTTCATGCTATTAAAAGGTACTTGTGCTCAGGATGGCAGTGTTAATCCTTGGTGCTGCCAGAGTAGTCTGAAAGTGGGACAAAAAGATTTAATGATGGGAGTTAAAGCTTAAATACTTCTGGACCCAGCTTCTTCAGTGTCACTGCAGACCTGTGAATGAGGAGGAATTTCTTCTTTAGGGACTGTTTTTTCTTTCAGTTAAATACACATTGGAAGTTTCTAACTTAAATTTATGCTTTTGGATAAAATGGATTAGAGAAATTCAATGGGTATAGGCTAAAGAGAAACAACAGAGTTCACGTGATTCTAAGAAACCCTATCTCTGTTGAAAGAAGTTTTACTTTGAAATGACTAGAGTAAAGAAAAAAGAGACTACTGCATGTTAACAGTATAGTAGGGGATGCTTTTCCATCCTTCATCTCATTCAATCCTCATCTTTACTGATGAGGAAATTAAAGCTGAGAGTGGTTAAATGACTTGCACAAATAATATACAGCAGTGAGTAAGAAGATGGATTGATTCTTTGTGACTCCCAAACCCACATTGGACTTAACTTCTTGGTGGTTGGGTGGCTAAAGTATCAGAAGACAAAAATTTTCTATTTATTTAAAGAACTGGTTTCTTACAGGTTTGGCTTTTCACTCATATCCTTTGTTGTCTATAGGAATATATGATTTAAAGTACTAGCTGTGGAATTAAGGATACCAGCACATTTTTCTTAACCTTGGGAGCGGCTAGTATCTTGCCCAAAGCTTACCTCAAAATTGTAACTGCTTTTGGGAATTTGCTGTAACATGAAGGCATATTGTTGGTTTTATTCTGTCTGATACCATTATTTCAACACCAGTGAATGGTGTCCACAGTGTACCCTGCTTAACTGGCAGATTTCTCACCCGTTTTGTAGCAAGTCCTTTAGTGTCTTTATCTTCACGGCCATAAGAAACAAGAAATTGAATTTGTTTTTATTTATTTAAGAAATGATTGTGAGAGAAATATATAATTACAGTAAGCCTTTTGACTGTGCTAGAATAAATCTTACCTTTATCTAAAAAGCTGGTTGAGGAGGATTATAGGTGGTGATGTTAGTGTTCTTGTATATCAATTCCTTTTCCCAAAGGAAGACCAAAGCTGTTTGAACTGTAGTCACTTCTTAGCTTCTAGGTATCGATAACTTTTGGTTATTCGTAAGTCTAGATTGATTCAAATGACTTACCTTGGGGGCAGCGCCTGCACTTGGTGGGTAGGGCACCGGCTCCATATACTGGGTTCAAACCTGGCCCCGGCCAAAGGGCAACAAAAAAATAGCCGGGCGTTATGGCGGGCACCTGTAGTCCCAGCTACTTAGAATTGCCTAAGCCCAGGAGTTGGAAGTTGCTGTGAGCTGTGTTACGCCATGGCACTCTACCAAGGGCGATAAACTGAGACTTTGTCTCTACGAAAACAAAACAACAACAACAAAATGACTTACCTTGAGTTGAAATGTTTTCTAAGTTGTCCTTCATCCTTTGGTTCATCCTTTCTTCTTACCGGGAAATATACTGAATGTTAATTTAAGAATTTCAATTATCCCTACTGAAGAGTGTCTTGCTTGTTAAAGTTAGTGGGACTTGTTTTTTTAGTAACTAGCAGGGCCACATGTTAGTCTGTATTCAGTGGTTATGCTGAATCCATGTGTAAACAGAGGAAGAAATCTGATTAACTATTGACTATTCTTTCTGACTTCTTTCAGAGGTTTGTTTCTTTGAGGGATGCAAGAGCATGAATCTGAGGCTCAACAGAGCAGGTGATATGTGTATGTATTTGTATCTGTAAATAGCACATCACTGTTTACAGTACACTGGACTCTTCATACAAGGCCTGGTGAGGCCAAACTAGGAGGAATTGTTCCCGTGCTTACAGCCAAGAATAACATCCTGACCAGCAGGGGGGCAGAGGTCAGTTCATAGCAAGGGCTTTGGGGAGCTACAGGACATCAAGAACCTTAGAGAGGGTGGCGCCTGTGGCTCAGTTAGTAGGGTGCTGGCCCCATATGCCGAGAGTGGTGGGTTTGAGCCCGGCCCTGGCCAAACTACAACAAAAAATAGCCAGGTGTTGTGGCAGGCGCCTGTAGTCCCAGCTACTTGGGAGGCTGAGGCAAGAGAATTGGCTAAGCCCAAGAGCTGGAGGTTGCTGTGAGCAGTTACACCATGGCATTCTACCGAGGGTGACAAAGTGAGACTCTGTCTCTAAAAAAAACCCAAAAACCTTAGAGGAAGTAAATTTAATGAAAAGGAAAGCACCGTTTCATGCTTGCCTTGACTTCAGTGTGTCTGGCCTAGTGCACACTAAGAACCCAAAACAGACTACAGTCCGACACTATTTATTTTAGTTATTGCATGGTAGTAAACTGTAAACAGTTGTAGAATTTCTAGTAAGACTCTTTACAAGAGCATGGGTAAATGTTCTTTATCTTTTACCTGCTCTGCTCTGCTGTGAAACTAGAATATATAGGATGCCAAAAAATAGTGCTGTGGGTCATTACGAAAGTTTTGAGATACATAAAAATCAAGAAATGTAAAATCCACACAGATGGAAACAAATTGAAGCCCTCTCATCAACACCAATAAGCCAAGCGATTTGAAACCTACTAGGTGAATTCATAGGTTAATCATAAAGGATGCTGTCAACTGTGTTTCTTTGAAGTGACACAATGGGCCATAACTCAGTCTGTCTCAAAACTTTCATAATGATCTATGTTATGTATATATATTTTAAGAAAGGAAAAGTCTGTATTAAAATTATAATACTCAGTATATACTAATAACATTTGTTATTGTGTATATTTTATCTTGTATCTCTTGTAATTGTAGAAGTCAAATGTGACTTGAATATTACAATTTTAACGGTTTTTCTTTTCTTAAAAGTGTATACTTTCTTTTTTTTTAAATTTGCACCCTTTCTAGATTAATGGCTGGAGCTCTAGCAGCTTTCTTTCTTTCTTTCTTTTTTTTTTTTTTTAGAGACATAGTCTTACTTTAGCGCCCTGGGTAGAGTCCTGTGGTGTCACAGCTCACAGCAACCTCCAACTCCTGGGCTTAGGTGATTCTCTTGCCTCAGCCTCCTGAGTAGCTGGGACTACAGGCGCCCGCCACAATGCCCAACTATTTTTTGTTGCAATTTGACTGGGGCCAGGTTTGAACCCACTACCCTTGGTATATGGGGCTGGCGCCACAGGCGCCACCCTCCAGCAGCTTTCCTAAATGCTAAGATGACTTTAAGGATGGAAGCCATGGTCTTGGAATGCTAGAGAAAGTAATAAGCGATTGAGATCAGATATTTTATGAAGTAGTCATGGCAGCTGTTTAGAAAATGTTTTATGAAAGAATAAACTCCTATACATTGAACCCACACCCCCCAAAAAGGGAAGGAATGATGCACAATGAAAGAAGTGTTGAAACCTGTGTGGCATGGCCGGGCATGGTGGCTAATGCCTGTAATCCTAGCACTCTGGGAGACCCAGGCAGGTGGATTGTCTGAGCTCACAAATTAGAGACCAGCCTGACCAAGTGCCAGACCCCATCTCTAAAAAATAACCCGGTGTTGTGGCGGGCTCCTGTAGTCCTAGCTACTAGGGAGGCTGAGATAAGCGAATCGCTTGAGCCCTACTGAGGGTGACAAAGTGAGACTCTGTCTCAAAAAAAGAAAGAAAGAAAGAAACCTGTGCGTTGTTCTCTTATTAGGGTGTGGTTTATTTATGAAAAATGAAAAGCCTTATTCTTTTTTTTAAAGAGAGTCTCACTTTAACACCCTCGGTAGAGTATGGTGGTGTCATAGCTCACGGCAACCTAAAACTCTTGAGCTCAAGAGATCTTGCTTCAGCCTCCCTAGTTAGTAGTTGGAACTACTTCAGGTGCCCCCCACAATGCTCGCAATGCTCGGCTATTTTTAGAAATGAGGTCTTGCTTTTTGGGCTCAGGCTGGTCTTTTTTTTTTTTTTTTTTTTTTTTTTGAGACAGAATCTCAAGCTGTTGCCCTGGGTAGAGTGCCGTGGCATCACAGAAATCTCCAATTCCTGGGCTTAAGTGATTCTCTTGCCTCAACGTCCCAAGTACCTAGGAGTATAGGCATCTGCCACAACACCCGGCTATTTTTTGGTTATGGTTGTCATTGTTGTTTGGCAGGCCTGGCTGGATTTGAACCCGTCAGCTCCTGTGTACGTGGCTGGTGCCCTAGCCTCCTGAGCTTTAGGAGCCAAGCCCTCAGGCTGGTCTTGAACTCCTGAGCTCAGGCAGTCCACCCACCTCAGCCTCCCAAAGTGCTGGGATTATAGGCGTGCTCCATCTCGCCCGGTTTTGAAAAGCCATCTTAAACAGAGGGGTACGTTATGAGTTCGTATCACTTTCCTGTCATTTAGATTTACCTCTCCTGCCTATACACTGATTTATCTGTTTATGAGATTGTATACATAGTTAACAAGTGGGTAAAGTATAAGGTCAGACAATTAAGTTTGTGAAGTCATCCTAGTAAATGTGCTACATATCGCATTGCTGAATATTATTACTGTCATGTCCAAAGCACTGTCCTTGACCATTTGTTGACCGTATTCTGATGTTTTATTCTATAGGCAACATCAGAGAAGCCCATTGGAGGCCTGGCTTTAAAAGATAATACTTTAATTGGAAAACAAGTACCATTTACAAAGTCTCCTGGGTACTTTCCTGACTGTGGGTGGAGTTTTATTTATGGGACCTTTCTGTGCCCACTTCTTCTCCCTTCTGCCTTTTCTAATTCTGATGCTGGCCACTTGCTCCACAGAGGCAACTTAATTTTCTTGGGGGCCTTCTAAGTTTTGTCTTGAGACTCCTTTCTTTGGTATGGCTTCAGTTGGTTCTGAGCCAAAGTGATCTTCTGAAAGCTTTTCGTATAAGCCTTTATTTTTTGACTCTTTTCATGCACTTTGCCTGATTGATTTTACTGGTTTTTGTCTTTTCCAGTGGTGTAAATTATATTGCCTCTGTTGAAAGGCTCAGCTCAGGTCCACCTTAGGCTATTTCGACTTTTCCCTGGTGTAGAAAATATCTGTCTTGTCCTAGAAATTGAGGGATGAATCAAGGTGTTCTATTATGAGGTATTGGTGACTTTCCGACAATTCTAGTTTACTAGTTGTTTAAATAGTATGTAGCAATTTGGATTGTACTTTCGAGGTAGGACTTGTTGCCTAGACTCTGAAGTAGGTCATTGCTGTTATCCTTTCTCCTCTTATTTTTCAGTTGAAGGATTAGTGAAGAGGGAGAATTATCTTGTCCATGGTCACATAGTAAGTTGTATTGTACCTTTTGAAACAAACTTCATTTTGTATTCCTTGTACTTCTTACTAAGAATTATATAATTTAGCTTAGCAAATTATAGGTGCTTAATAAATCTGAATAAATAAATCTTAATTGTGGGCTGATTAGGAATAGGGGTATGGTTAAAATTTAGAATTCTTAGCTGGGTGAGTGTGGTCATGACTATAATCCCAACACTTCGTGAAGCTGAGGCAGGAGAATTGCTTGAGGCCAGGAGTCAAAGTCACAGTGAGCTGTAATCACATCAGTGTGCTTCAGCCATGGTAACAGAAAGAGTGTCTCTCTGTCATTGAGACAGTCTCACTCTGTTGCCCAGAGTGCAGTGCTGTGGTGTCAGCCTAGCTCACAGGAACTTCAAACTCCTGGGTGCATGTAATCCTCTTACCTTAGTCCCCTGAGTAGTTGGGACTATAGGTGGCCACCATGACATCCAGCTAATTTTTCTATTTTTGGTAGTGATGAAGTCTCTTGCTCAGGCTGGTCTCTAACTCCTGAGTTCAGGGATCCTCGAGACTCAGTCTTTCAGAGTGCTAGGATTACAGGCATAAATCACTCACTGAACCTAACCAAGATCTTTTCCCCTCCCTTCTCCTCCCCTCCCCTCCCCTCCCCTCTCCTCTCCTCTCTTTTTTGAGACAGTCTTACTATGTCACCCTTGGTAGAGTGGCCATAGCAGCACAGCTCATAGCAACTTCAATCTCTTGGGCTTAAGTGATTCTCTTGCCCTGGCCTCCCAAGTAGCTGGGACTACAGGACCCCACCACAATGCCTGGCTAACCAAGATCTTGTCTCTAAAAAAATATTGAGAATTCTCATCAGGTTGATCATATTGTGAACCAACAGCTGGGAAAAGTTTCTAAATGGAAGGAATAGCATAGCCATACAGAAGACTTTTAGCAATTCAGAGTGCATGCAAAAAATCTTAATTCAAATCATTGTAAAGAAACAGAAGGGTAGTTTGGCTAGAGAGGAAATTGGTTATAATATGAGGAGAAATAAGGTAAGAGAACATAAAAACATGAGTTAGTCAAGAGATAGGAACAGTTCTGCAAAAAGACATCTTGTTACTTCGGGGTCAGACAGTAAAAATGAAAATTTCCCACCCTTCCCCCAAACCACTATCCAGAAGGTCTACTAAGACTCTCTGGGCACTAGTGTCTGCTTTTTGGGCAGCCATGTAAAGCATGAAGAAGTCCTGTGGGGTCAGTCAGCACAAAGAACACTAGGTTAACAAATCAGCCTTTTGATTTGTTAAATTCTTCCTAATGGTTTTGCTATTCTTACATAGTTCTGCTAACTCCAAAGCCCATACCATTTTCTAATTGTTTTGCTGTGTCCAGTTGGCTTATGAGACCAAGGCAGCAGCTGATACTGTTATATTACACTGTGCATTATGAAATAATCTTTCAGAGGGTCCAGCCCCCTAAAAAACAACAATAACAAAACAACCATAAATTCTATTTTTATGCATTGGAGGCAGTAATTTACACTTATTATTTACATCTTATTTGGGAGCCATGGTTTCAGCTTCATTATTTCTTTCTTTCTTTTTTTTTTTTTTTAGAGACAGAGTCTCATTTTATCGCCCTCCATAGAGTGTTATGGTGTCACAGCTCACAGCAACCTTCTCCTGGGCTTAGGTGATTCTCTTGCCTCAGCCTCCTGAGTAGCTGGGACTACAGGTGCCCGCCACAGCGCCCAACTATTTTTTTGTTGAAGTTTGGCTGGGGCCAGGTTTGAACCTGCCAACCTCAGTATATGAGGCTGGTGCCCTACTCACTGAGCCAGAGGCACTGCCCCTTTATTTCTTTTTTACTTTTGAGAGTCTCACTCTCTTGCCTATGCTAGAGTGCGATGGTGTCAATCTAGCTCACAGCAACCTTAAACTCCTGGGTTTAGGTGATCCTTCTGTCTCAATCTTTCCAGTAACTGGGACTATAGGCATTCACTATAACACCAGGCTCATTTTTCCATTTTTAGTAGAGATGTGGTCCCACTTTTGCTTAGGCTACTCTCAAACTCCTGAACTTAAGTAATCCTAGCCTCCCAGAGTGCTAGGATTACAGGTGTGAGCCATCATGTTTGCCTTTTTTTTTTTTTTTGAGAACAGAGTCTCACCAGTTGCCCAGGCTAGATTGCCGTGATGTCATCATAGCTCACTGCTACCTTAAACTCCTGGGCTGAAGTGATCCTCCTGCTTCAGACTCATGAGTAGCTGGGGCTCTACCTGGTTAATTGTTCTATATTTAGTAGATACAGGGTCTCTTACTTGCTCAGGCTTGTCTCAAACTCTTGACCTCAAGTAATCCTCCAGCGTTATAGATGTGAGCCATTATGCTTGCTGAGTTATGAATTTTATTATTTTTGGTTTCAGATGAGTTTTTATCTTTTTAAAATTTTTATCACTTTTTATTCTGTATAGTAAAATTTTTTTTTAAGACAGAGTCTCAAGCTGTTACTCTGGATAGAGTGCTGTTCTGTCATAGCTTACAGCAACCTCCAACTCTTGGGCTCAAGTGATTGTCTTGTCTCAGTTTTTCTATTTTTAGTAGAGATGAGCTCTTGCTCGGGCTGATCTCGAACCTGTGAGCTCAAGCAGTCCATCTGCCTTGGCCTCCCAGAGTGCTAGGATAAGAGTCGTGAGCCACTGCGCCCAGCCCTGTGTAGTAAACTTTTGATTTGGACTTGCCTTGGGAAAGGATGATAGTTTTTGATTGCTTAGATTTTGGCCCCATAAATATGTTTTCCTTTTACTAATTATTCTTGCTTTCTTTGTCATACAGGCCACCAAGCAGTTTCTTGAAGAGATTAACAAGTGGACAGTGCAGTACAATGTTTCTCCACTCTCTTGGAACGTGGCTGTCAAGTTCCTCATGGCCAGGAAGTTTGATGTGCTCCGCGCCGTAGAGTTATTCCACTCCTACCGAGTACGTTGCACAGGGTTGGACCAGACCTCTGGTAGTTGGGCTGTCTAAGTGTTGCTATTCTCTCTGCCATGTTTGACACACTTATTGGTTATCTAATGTTCTCCACTTCAGTAAAAAGTGGATCAATATCCATGTACTCCTGTGAGAGCTGATGCCGGGCAGGGCAGTTCCTGGAAGGCACCTCTTATGTGCCTAAGTTTTGATTGTAGACCAGTATGCCGCCTACGACAATGCCTGGCTATCTTTTTTATTATTGTTGTTGTCGTTGTTGTTTAGCAGGCCCAGGCAAGGTTCTAATCTGCCAGCCTTGGTGTATGTGGCCAGTAATCTACCCACGGTGCTATGGGCACTGTTTTTTTTTTTTTAGACAGAGACTCACTTTGTACCCTTGGTAGAGTGCCTTGGCATCACAGCTCACAGTAACCTTAAACTCTTGAGCTTAAGCGATTTTCTTGCCTCAACTTCCCAAGTAGCTGAGACTACTGGCTTTATTTTTTTAGAGATGAGGTCTCTCTATGGCTTAGGCTGGTTTTGAACTCATTGAGCTCAGGCAGTCCATCTGCCTGAGCCTCCCAGCGTGCTAGGATTAC
>CAUYPK010107926.1:0-94614 GCA_963574355.1 Loris lydekkerianus | reverse complement strand
TTGCTGGCTCTCTGTGTCCTCAAAGGGATGATTGTAGGCAGGTCCCACCGGCCAGAGATGTCTGGAGTCTTGTCTCCCCAGATTCGCCAGGCCCAGTTACAGGGAAGCTGTTACTCAGCCGCCATCTTTAATCCCGGAAGTCGCCATCACCTTTTAAAATCCCACTGCTGTATCACCTTCCCTGATGGGGGAGAGCCCCAGTCCATTTCATGTGATTCCCTTGCTTTGCTGCTGCGGAAATGGTCTCAAAGTCTTGTGAGCACCTCTTAGATACCCCTTAAACAACCCTGACTTACATTTCTTGACAGCTCCTATAGATGAAATTTCCAGGGAAACATAATAACTGCTTATGCCACATTTTCCCAACGTGAAACACTGGAGGCACCATCTCTGTGCCTTATAAAGTAAGTCCAAGAGGCTGAACTCAGACCTCTTACTACAGCTTGCACACCGGCAAGAGGAAAAATTGCCATTATTTACACTAACTAGATAAGCTTTTAGAGCCTGCCATGCTGTTGGCATAATCTGAAAAGCCCACGAATGTTTAACCTGTGCTACTACTCCTATTGCCAATGGGCATTTAATTGCTGCCCTATTATGGGCTGCTGTGGTCTGAATGTGTCCCCCCATATTCATGCTTTGGAAACTTAATCCCCAATGCAACAATGTTGGGAAGCATGGCCTAGTGGAGATGTTTAGGTCATGAGGGCTGCACCTGATGAATGGATCAATGCCACTGTAAAAAGGGCTTGCAGAGTGGGGTCACCTGCTTTTGCTTTGCTGTCAGCTGAGAACACCAAGTTGCTCTCTGGAAGACGCAGCAACAAGATGCTATCTTGAAACAAATGACTGAACCTGCTGGCATCTTGATCGTGAACTTTTCAGCTTCCAGAACTTTAAGAAATACATTTCTGGTCTAAACTGGTGTAAACTACTCAATCTCAGGTATTCTGTTATTGTCACAAAATGGACTAAGACACAGGCTATTCACCTCTTTGGAAAAATTACTGTTGTTCCTTGTGCAGTACTAAAAAGACTGACGTTACAGCCCTAGGGAGTAACAGTGCTGATATGGCTTCTTGTAGCCAAAAGGACTCTTATTTTTCTCCCTAATTTATAAACTTGTCTTTATCTTTGATGGATACCATTGATTGCCTCACAATCTGAAAAAAGATAAATGGATACAAAAGGATGCCAAACAATTATTAGACAGTTTATACTATATTGGGCCAAATTAAACTTCCTGTGGCCCTCTTCCTTTGGCCTTTTGGTTTATACTTATCTGTCATCATATGGGACATAGGTGCAGATATGGTTAAGGACCTAAGACATAATTGGTTCTTCCCTGACATCCACAAAATTTATCTCCCAGTATACTACTTAAAATCCCACCATTCTAAGTTCTTTTCAGTATTGAGATCCTTTTTGCCAGGATCTGGAACTTTAGTAAAAGAAGAAGAGTTCAAGATTACTATGCAAACACTGGAAGCCCTCCAATTGTAAGTTAATAATTTAGTATTTGTTATACTCCAAAATCATCATGCCCTGGACACTGAGAGCCCAACAAGGAGGCGTTTCCAAGACCATCCATGAAGAACATAGTGTAAATTTGCACCTTTTTAAAGCAGAAGGTGATCACTCTCCATCAGATAAAATAAATGAGGCTCAGAATTTTTATTTGATCTATTCCCAGGGATAGGAGATTGGTCTATCCAAATATAGGGAAGTGAACTTAATGTTGTTCTTTTATTTATTCATTCCCATTCTAATTTATTTTCTTCTTTCCCTTTGCAGATCTCTTGCTGCTCAGTTATTAAACCAATTCTTCTTTCCACAGCCACTAATTCAGTTTTTAATATGTGAAATTTCTAGGGAAGTTTCAGATGGAGGGACTTGCCACCTGCCCCAAGGTATGCCAAGGTATGTGCCCCAAGATATGCCACTCTTGACATACTATCTTGAGTGAAAGACACTTGAAAAACAGTGCAAGGTTACTCTCACCTTCCTTCTTAAGAGCAAGAGATAAGAATTCCCATGTGAAAGAGTCCCTCCACGTACCAAAAGAAAAGTATCATTCTTATCAAGGATGGGAAATACAAACAAACCTTTCTAAACTAACATAGTCACTTCTTTAATTTACTACCCTACCCCAAGGCTCTTGGGCTTGTAACATTTTCACATTTTACCACTTTGTCCAACTCAGTATATTAGAGTTCAGCTCTGTGCCTTCGAGTCTTGATTTCCTTATGCAGGCTCTCATGCCATGTACAATTTGTATTAAATGCATTTGAATGCTTTCTCCTGCTAATCTCTCTTAAGTTAATTCTAAGCCTCAGTGATAAAAAAAAAAAAACCCTAAAAGGACAGAGGTAAAATTTTGCTTCCCCCGCAATACCTTATTAGTTTTGCTTTTCGGGAGAACCCTAATAAACTAGTGTCACTTGTATGCCTAGTATGCACCAAAATTCAGAAGTCAGCAGGAAGCTAACTAAGATAGTCCCCACCTGAATAGAAGGGTAACCCTCTTGCTGACCCAGTGCTGAATGCTCAGAGCTACTCAGCTAATATGCCAAAGTCCCAGGACAGGGAACCCCTCTCCTCCCACTCTCTGGAGCGAGTCATTGTGGCACAAGCCTGCTGGGACTAGAAAGTGTGTTGGTATGTAAGACTTTTCTCCCTCTCTACACTGTGGGGTCCTGTAGGACAGTGACCAAAGTTATTTCTCTTCCTGTTTCTGACATTTAGTAAACACAGATGGGGTTGAGGTTTCCAGGAAAACACTTTGATTGTGTTTTAGGACCTAAGTTTCCTAGCCCTCTGCCCTGCCTCACTTCCAGGCCTGACAGTTGAAGGTCCCAGAACCCCTTCCCAGGAAACACAATGCTCACCACACAGCTGCTCCCTTAGATGTTTTATTGGTTTTGAGGAAAGGGAAGTAACAGCCTCCGCCTCCTCCTAGGAGTCCCACAAGCCCTCACTGTTTCCCGTTGCCATTGATGGGGCGGTTCACATGCTCAGGGGAGGCCAGGAAGGCCTTGAGCTTGGGCCGGGCACTAAGGCGCGCCACATAGGCCAAGAGCAGGGGAAATGCATCCAGGCAGCTGGGGGCCAGGACCTGGTGGATCAGCAACAGGTCTAGCAGGTTGTAGTCAGTGAAGGAGATCTGCAGGGCAGACAGCCGGGACTCAGCCAGTGGGAGCTCCTGGGGGCTGTCATGCCAACCCCTAGGTCTGCCCCACTTTGCTGAATGAATAGCTCACACTGGGTGTGGGCAGGGCAGGACAGGGTCACATGCTCACCTGATTGCCTACAATGAAGGCCTGGCCTCCCTGGTTCTGGGACAGCAGGGTCTCAAAAGGCTTCAGCTGCCCAGGCAGTGCCTTCACATACTCATCCTTGCCTGCCTCCTGCCAGAGAGACATACCGTGCATCATCCTTCTACCCACAGCCCCAGTCCCTGCCCTACCCACGAGGCACCCCTGTTCTGTCCAGCCAATGATGAATGGCACTACCCACTGAACCAGAAACCATGGCCTCAGATGCCCCTCTGTTCACCCCACACACCAAGCTAGGCCCAAATCCTGTCCATTTCAACTGCCAATTCTTGTCTACTCTATCTGGCCTTTCTGTCTCTGCCAGGATCTCCTCCCAGGTTATTGCCAAAGTCTCAGAGCTGGCTCCTCCAGAGTGTCTCATATTTGGACAGAACCCTGCTTAGACTCCATGTCCCACTGCCCTGAGAGAGTCCCAACCAGTGGCTTCAAGGCCTTCAGGCCCTGGGCCAGCTGTCTACCCATCTCCATCTCCACCCACAGCCACACACTCTGCTTCTGCTAAACTGGTCCCAGGTCCTCACATGTGCTCTGTCTGCATACACTTTGCTCATCTGAAAGTGCTGGCACCTTCTTCCAGAAACTGGCTACAGATCCTTCTGCTCCCATGGCTGCTCCAGGAAGCCCCCAAGCCCAGGTGATAAGACACCACCTCTTCCTGGGTGTCTCTGTTATTACACTCTCCCACCATTGCCCTCGGCCAGTGAGAGTGAGGGCTGTGTCTTGTCCATAATGGCCCCTAGCCCCAGCACCCTGATACGGGAGGGTCTTGCCATGTGCAGGGGAAGCCCCTTTCTGCCCATGCTGGCTGCCCTCGCTCACGTAGTTGGTGTAGATGAGTCTGGCGTATTTGCAGCGCAGGTCCTCCACGCCGTCATTCACCATGTCCACCAGAGCTGCCTCCCTCTGGTCCTTCCCATATAGCCCTGAGGTCAGGGAGGGCAGACAGCATGACTGGGCGCCTGATCCACACAGGACCCGACAGCTTTCTCCCCACTCCCCCACCCCCACTGCAGGCCATGTGGCGGTCTGTGGGCCACAGCCTGGGAGGAGGGTTGAGCCTGTCACACAGTAGGTGCTCAGAGCTCCGTGAGAGGAGCCTGGCACAGGGCAAGAACTGCAGGCAGATCTGGGCTGGCCTGGGGCCGGCTGTGGAAGCCCCGAGTGTCTCTTCCCCACTCCAGAGGGCCACAAGGCAGCCTGACTTACACGGAAGGGGCTGGGAGGGAAAATGCCCCACCTATGCTCTGGCCGCCAAGCCTCAGGACTTACCGAGGGAGCGTCCCAGGTGACGCAGCATGGCATTGGACTGGTACAGGGTGAAATCTCCATCCTGGAGCTTCGGGAGCTGCCCATACAGCTGGGGGGAGGCAGGGAGCCATGAGGGGCGGAGCTTGGCCGCCCCCACCCTAGTCCTGTCCCGCCCCCTTCCCGGCAGGGTCACTCACACAGGAGGCCTTGAGGGAGCCCTGCTGCCAAGTCTCCCCGGTCACCACCTCCTCCTTCCAGCTCTGGCCCTGGTCCGCCAGCAGCATGCGCAGGGCCTCACAGCGCCCTGGGGGTGGGGGACAGGTCAGGGGCGTGGGGACGCAGGGAGAGACTCCGCCTCAGTAACATGGGGAGCGGTAAGGAGTGCAGGGCAGGCACATGGGAACTGAGACTCCACGCGGGGGAGGGGACCAGGCGTGGTGGAAGAGGCTGGACACAGGGAAGGAGACCCCGGCTTGAAGTCACAAGACGGAGCGCTGGGTGGAGGGGGGGCTGGGGTCTCCCGAGGCTGGATGAGAGGCCTCGGGCTGCAGCCCCCGACGCCTGCCTCCCCTTCCTCCTTGGCCCAGGCTCCTACCTCGGACTGGGAAGTAGACGATGGTGTAGGGCGGCACTGGAGAGGACAGAGAGCGGCCTGTTAGCGCCTGGGAGAGGGCGTAGCCGCGGAGGGTGGGCCGGCCCCCCTCCCAGTCTCCGCGCTCCGGACGCTCCCGGCCCCCTGAGCGCGTCTAACTTGGAGCTGCGGACGTCCAGGGGCCCCCGGGACCCCCGGCCCAGCTCTGGGGGTGGGGGATGCGGGCAGGTGCGGACTCACTGGTGCAGCGCGGCGGCGGCGACGCTCAGACGCAGGCCCTGCAGCCGGAGCTTTATAGGGGCTAGTGGTCCCGCCCCGCTCCGCCCCCCGCGCTGGGTCACGTCGCCGCCGGGACAGCTCCGGGCGCGCAGCTGGGGCTACAGGCCGTGGACCGGACACCTGCACAGGGAAGGGCAGGGTGTGCGAGCCGCTCAGGACGGAGCGCCCTTGGGAGGGTCGGCGCATGACTCGGCGGTGAGGACAGAGTCTGGCCGCGCTGGGGGCGGACTTTAGCCCCCCCCTCCCCCCCCGGCTCTGGGTCCCTCGTCCCGGGCTAGGGGAGCTCGGAGGAAGCCGCTCTCGGCGTTGGTTCCTCAAGTGCCACTGAGGTCCCAGAGTGGTACTGAGCTCTTTTCCGTCACCAGGGGAAGATTTAGAATTTGCCTTTTCCAAGCCGTGAGCCGCAAAGCCTGGGAATAAGGTACTCAATACTCAAAAGACCTGGGAGTGACAGGATACAAGCGGGATCCTCATCCAAGAACGCGCACAGGGCACAACTTCGTGGCGAGAAGCCCACGTTTGTAATCTGGCGTTCAGGGAGCCCTGGGGAGGGAAGGGGCCGGCTGAGTCCACCTCGTCCTGTTTTGGCGGGAACGTTTTATGTCACCACCGGAAGATGAAAAGCTGAGCTTGGTTCATGGTGAAGGCCTGAGCGGGGCTGTGACCCACCAGCTTGGGGTTGGGGTGCCTGTCACCTCGCGTGCTGGCTTCTGCGCTTCGCTCTCCCAGGTGCTCCTGGCAGTTGGTAGCCGCAGAACAGGTTGGGAAACGCCTGGTACCGTTAAGTTTCCGAAGTTACAGGACATGGCTTGTCACCGACCCAGTTGGTCGGTCTGCCCTGCATTATCTTCGACGTGTGACAGCCGCGTTAGGACAGCAGCTGAGTTTCCCGGCTGAGCCGGCTGAGCGGGCAGAGGCTTCAAGGCGAGGCAGGGCCTGCGGTCGCGGACTGGGGAGCTGGCCTGGGTGGGCCTTGGGCAAATTCTCCCAACACAGCCCACTAGAAGCTTCCAGACTGTGTGAGGCAGGAGACTTCAAAAAAGATTGAGGGGGTACCCTCTCCCTAAGTTGGAGACTCGAGAAGAGCGGCAGCATTTTGGGGTGGGCACTGTTTTTGCTCTTGGGCCTGGTGACACAGAGCCCATAGGACTGTCCCTGGAAAGCACAGGGAAGCAGACAAGAGCTCAGCTGAGCAATGGGGTCGAGTTCAGAGAAGGGGATTCCTTCCCAAGGATCGATGCCCTTCTTGTTGCTTCCTCTCTGATCCCCCTACCCTCCAGGGGCAGAAGAAGTTGGAGAAACACCATCAGTCTTTAGGTGTGGACCATGACAGTCATTTTCTCACTGGCCCCTGGCAGGGCCCTTGAAGATGGAGAAGGAGAGGAGTTGGGAGGAGGTAGGCCCTACACCAGTCCGGGACTCAGAGGCACCCCAAAGGACTGGCCCTGGACTGGCCCGGGCCAGGGGGAGCTCAGAGGAAGCGACAGGCATAGAGTGTAGGGGTAGTGCCCTCTGGGGTTGGGGCTGCCAGGGGTGGTACAAGCAGGGACAGGTGTTGTTTGGGGACAGACAGGTGAAGTTCTCACTCAAATCACCATCCAGCTATGCCTGGGCCAGACGACACCCTTCAGGACTCCAGGGTTAAGCATCTCTGTCCCCATCCCATGACCCCTCACCAACCTTCCCCTCAGGTCTTGCCAACACCCTCTAAAATACAAAAATTCCCCTCTTTTTTTGCTTCCAAAAGAGCACAATTTGCTCATTTGACCTGTGCTGAAAGCAACCTGAAATTCACCTCCCCCAGTCCTCAAGGCAGGGTATTCAGTGAGCTACAAAAAGTGAGGAAAACAGGCCTAGTGCGGTGAGGTCATGCCTGTAGTCCCAGCACTTTGGGAGGCTGAGGAGGGAGGATGAGTTGAGGCCAGCAGTTCAGGACTGCATGAGCTATAACAGCACCACTGCACTTCAACCTGGGTGACAGTGTGACTTTGTCTCTAAAAAGAAGGAAAGAAATAGTTGCATTTTTATATCAGAAGCAGTACAAGCAGTTGCCTTTCTGCTACACTCTCTCCTTTCAAAGATACCATCTCATCCCCAAGCACACACACACACACACACACTGTCACCAATGCTCAAATACACATGCACACACACACGCTGTTGTGCACACTCACACAGCTTACTGGAATTCTCACCAGTTCACTCTCTCTCCCTTCCCTTTCTCTCTCATCCTCTCTCTTCTCACACACACTCACAACATGCACACACACGCATGCATGTATACACACACACAGAGGGGCTTCCTCTGGCTGTGGCTACTTGTCTTTCCTGTGTAGGCTGGGGCCTAGGTCTGGGCTATTCAGGGATAGGCAGCTGTCTGGTTGCTGTCCCCCCACCCCCACCCCTGTACCTTCTGCCCATTGCCCAAACTGGGTCTCCATCCCCTTCTCACTTCTCTCACCGTGGCCAGGTCAGATTGGCCTAACTCAGCCTCCTTGTTTCACTGGGGTGTTCAGAGCGCTCCCCCCTCCCGCCACCCTGCAGTCTACAGATGTTTCTCTGGTTCAGGCAGATTGATCTGGTCCCTCTCTCCTGCCACTGCAGGGTCCAGGGTGGTCCTGGGCCATTCTTCCTGCGTGTCCTGGCCTGCAGGGATGTGGGGGGGGGACGACACACCAGCACACTCCTAGGTGCCTAATCCATTGTTGTCTCTGGAATGGGCAGGGTCCCCCACTTACTCCTGTATTCCCTTTCTCTTCACCCTCCATGCTCACTTCCTGCAGGTGGGGAGTTTGCTGGAACTGCTGCACCCCAGGTATGCAAACAGAACACATGGCTTGCAGAACCAGCTGGCTCCCTCCTCTCTGCCAGCTGCAGAGGGCTGCTGTCCTGCTCCTCTAGCCCCACATCCCTCCCACTGCTAAGGATTGTCATCATCTCTTCAAGTGCTCATTCAATTTTGTTTCTTGCTTCTGGAAATTGTCTGTTACCCTTGGACTATTTTCTTTGGCTTTGCTGTATACTTTCTGTTGATTTTCAGGGGTCTTATTCTAGGTGTTAATTTCTTTTCTTTCTTTTTTTTTTTTTTTGTAGAGACAGAGTCTCACTTTGTCACCCTTGGTAGAATGCCATGGGGTCACAGCTCACAGCAACCTCTAGCTCTTGGGCTTAGGTGATTCTCTTGCCTCAGCCTCCCAAATAGCTGGGACTATAGGCGCCCGGCACAGTGCCCGGCTATTTTTTGTTGCAGTTTGGTCGGGGCCAGGTTTGAACCTGCCACCCTGGGAATATGGGGCCAGCACTCTACCCACTGAGCCAGAGGCACCGTGGGTGTTAATTTCTTACTGGCTTTAACATTACAAACACCTTCTGTCAACATTCTCTTAACTTGGCCCCAAGTCTATTTCATTAAACAAAACTCCGTAGTTTTAATGTAATCACATTCATCAAGGTTTTTTCTTTTCTGTAGGGGAGGGTTGTTGCTTATGTTTTATGTCTTTGAAATTTCATTTAAAAGTCTTTTGTTGCTGCATGTTGTCTTCTATTAACTTTGTTGTTTTAGCTTCACATTTACAACATTAATTCATTTAGAGGCCATCCTTGTGTGCGCTATTGGGTAGGAATCCAGTTTTATTTTTCTCTAAGTATAGAGCTATCTTTCCAGCACCGTCTGATTCATCACACATTCTGTCCGTACATAGCTGGGTCCTCCTGCTGGTACTCCAGTCTCTTCCCTTCGTTGTCCTTCTGTCTGTTTTTGTGTCAGTACCATATGTGTTTATTCCTATGGTTTTATAAATCTGGTAGGAAAAAAACACACCTTCCAGGAGTTTTTCCCCTCAAGTTTTTCTCTTCGTGAATCTTTATTCATTTATAAAAATGTTACAGTAAATTTATCAAATTTCTCAGGAAAATCTACCTTGGATTTTGAATAGGGTTGTAGTACATTGAGAGATTTCTTTGGAGAAATGCACAGCTTTATAACACTCCCTACCCTATGTTACGTCTTACGTTATAGTATATTTCTCTATTTATTCAGGTCCTCTTCTCTAGTCTTTATTTAAATTTTCTACCAAGATGTCTTACATAAACCTCTTTTATTTATTTATTTTTTTAGGGACAGGGTCTCACTCTGTCACCCAGCACAGTGGTGTCATCACCCAGCTCACTGCAACCTTCAACACCTGAGTGTGAGTGAGCCTCCTGCCTCAGCCTCCCCAGTAGCTGTGACTATAAATACATACCACCATGCCCAGCTTATTCTTATATATTCTGGGGACTCTGTATCTTGCTGCTGCGAATACTATTTTCTTTTAGTTGGCCATTGGAGATGTAGAGAAGTGCTTAGAAATGCTTTTTATTTATTTATTTATTTATTTGAGACATAGTCTCACTTTGTCACCTTCGGTGGAGTGCCGCAGCATCACAGCTCATAACAACCTCAAACTCTAGGGCTCAAAGCAATTCTCTTGCCTCAGCCTCTCAAGTAGCTGGGACTATAGACACCCAGCACAATCCCTGGCTATTGTCTAGAGACAGTATCTCGCTCTTGCTCAGGCTGGTCTTGAACTCCTGAGCTCAGGCACTCCACTCACCTTAGCCTCCCAGAGTACTAGAATTACAGGTGTGAGCCACCGCGCCTGGCCCTCTCTTATTCCTTCTAATGAATGATTTGTCTGTTGATTCCGATGGCCCTTCTAAATTTCATCTCCTCCCTTTGAATCCTTACACCTTTTCTTTGTTCTTTCTTTCTTTTTTCCAGTATTGCATTAAATAGTAGTGTCTGGTTTTTTATCTCAAAAGGGCTTCAGTAGCATGAGAGAAGAATAGGGATTCTTACAGTCCTCCCTCACCTTCCCCCTGTTCCAGCTGGTGAGCCCCTTGGTCAGGGCGTCTGGGCTGATGGCTGAGGGCCGTCATGTATAACGTTTACTTCCAAACGTTTACTTCCAGACTTTTGGCATGGAAGCTGCATCAAGTTCCAAGAGCTCCCTTCTGCTAGTTCTATGAGACTTTCTATCATAAATTGGTAACAAATTTTACCAAATATTTTTCCTACATTATTTAGTGTTATCACGTGCTGTTTCTCCCTTATTTTTAGTAGTGTGGGGAATTATATTGATTTACTTTCTGAAGAATTTGTAGAATAAGCCCAACTTGATCATGATGTATTATTTTTAATACCATCTTGTGCATTTCGCTTAGGACTTTAACATCTGTGCTTGCAAGTTAAAGGAGTGTGTCATTTTCTTGTTTTGTCCTTATCTCACATAGAAACCAAAATTTTCTGGGAAACTTTTTCTTTTTTTCTATTATTTGAAATAACTTACAAAAAAAAAAAAAAAGTTATTCACATTTGCTCCGTTTCCTTGAGGAGCTGTGTCCACAGATTTGCTATCTGATGAAGAACCAGCTTTTGGTTTTATTAACCTTAACTCTTGTGCCTTGGTCTTTCTTAGCCATTCCCCTCCCTCCCATCTTTATTATTTCCGTTATTTTTTACAGTTTGCTCTGTTATTCTTTTCCTGAATTTGAATTTGTGATTTCAATAATTTGCTCATTTATTTTCAGCCATTTTAATACTTCTTGATAAATATACCAGGGATGCCAAAAACAGATCTTGTGGAAGTAAAATTCGACATTCCCCTAAATGTGTATCACTTGCAGGTAAAATGGATGCACTTGGTGTTTTTAGGTGCTCTTGACCAGTAACAGTACCTTCAATTCAACTTCAAAAAGTAATGCATAGATAGTGCTTGTTAAATTGTGTAGACTTTTTAGGGCACCCTCTGTATTGGAAATGATGAATTTTCCTCAAAGTACCAGTTAGCCATGTACGCCACTTTCAATATGTAGTGTGTGTATGTATTTGTTTATTTGTTTATTTTGACAGAGTCTCAAACTGTGCTCAGGCTGGTCTCGAACTCATGAGCTCAAGCAATTCACCCACCTCAGCCTCCCAGAGTGCTGGGATTATAGGCATGAACCACCAAACCCGGCTTTTTATATTTTTAAATTCCTTTCATCATTTCCTCATTAACTCAAAGAATGCTTAATGATATTTAATTTCTAAGCATATGGAATCTTTAAGCTATCCTGATTTGAATCATTGCAATTCTTAGATAATTTTTATTAATTTCAACTATGAATATTCTATGCCTTTGGTCTTTAATTTTTATTACATTATGGTTACAGAACATAATTGGTCTCACGTTTCTCTGTTGTAATTTATTGAGGCTTTATCTGTGGCCTGGTTCATGGCTTACTTTTTTTGTTTATTTTGAGACAGAGCCTCAAGCTGTCTCCCTGGGTAGAGTGCTATGGCATCACAGCTCACAGCAATCTCCAACTCCTAGTCTCAAGCGATTTTCCTGCCTCCACCTTCCAAGTAGCTGGAACTACAGGCGCCAGCCACAACATCCAGTTATTTTTTGGTTGCAGCTGTCATTGTTGTTTGGCAGGCCTGGGCTGGATTTGAACCTGCCAGTGCAGATGTATGTGGCTGGCACCTTACCCACTTGAGCCACAGGCGCCGAGCCCATGGCTTACTTTTGTAACTGTTCAGGAGTACTCCAAAAGAAAGTTTATTCATGTTGGGTGACCCAGGCCTGCTAAAATAACGATGACAACTGCAACAAAAAAAATAGCCGGGCATTGTGGCAGGCGCCTGTTGTCCCAGCTACTTGGGAGGCTGAGGCAAGAGAATTGCTTAAGCCCAAGAGTTTGAGGTTGCTGTGAGCTGTGATGCCATAGCACTCTACTTAGGGTGACATAGTGAGACTCTGTCTCAAAAAATTTTTTTTTTGACAAGTGTGTGCGCAGCTATAAACATGAGCTGGCTGAGATCATGTGGTAAATGTACACTTAGCCTTCTAAGACATTGCCAAACTGTTTTCCAAAGTAGCTGTACCATTAAACATTCCCATCAGCGGTGGGTAAGAGTTATAGTTGCCCCTGCTTCTCATCAGCCCTTGGAATTGTCACCTTTCCCTTTAGCCATTCCAAGGGTCTGTAGTGTTATCTCAATGTGGTTTTAATTTGCATTTCTCTAAACAACGACAACTGCAACAAGAAAATAGCTGGGCATTGTGGCGGGCGCCTGTAGTCCCAACTAGTCGGGAGGCTGAGGCAAGAGAATCGCCTAAGCCCAGGAGTTGGAGGTTGCTGTGAGCTGTGATGGCACAGCACTCTACTGAAGGTGACAAAGTGAGACTCTGTCTCAAAAAAAAAAAAAAAAAGAAATCAATAGGTTCTATAAACTTACCAATATCTATATCTTCCCCTTAACAAGACTCTTAGTTTCTCTTCCTCCCATAATGTTGATATTACCTAGAACTTTAATTCTGGATTATTATAGATACATGGACTCTTTCTTTCCTTCAGTTATAGCTTTTAAAAAAAGACAACAACAAACTTCACAAAATTATTTGCTTCCACACGACTGGAGGCATCTCCTGTGTGCTTCAGCTCTTATTTGAACACTTTTTTCCAAAGCATTTTCTCATGAAATCTTCATGTGACAAACTTCATAGTCTTGACCTCCTTGTCATTATGCCCTCACATTCTGTTGTGGTGGTGGTTGTTTCCTTTTCACCCGTTCAGAGAACACCCTCACATTTACATACTGATTTGATGGCTTTAAAATTCCAGGTTCAAAGTCTTTTTCCTTCACCTTTTAAAAAATATTGTTATGTCGTCTGCCTGCATTCACTGTTTCTGTTGAGAAGTCTGGTGTCAAAGGGAATCTTGCTCTTTTGTAAGTGATCTGTTTTTTCTCTCTGGAAGCATTTTATAAGTTTTTGCCACCTAGGATAATCTTCAGTTTTACTCCAGGTTTAGGGCTCTTGGTTTGCCAAACTCTGTCACTGGTTTGGCACTTTTGTGCCTGAAGTTCATTGTCTTCACTCAGTTTTGAGAAATGCATTCCATTATGTCTCCCAGTTAATCTCTCCACTCAGCGTTTTGTCTTTTAGTTGTATACCTCATATGACTCATCCTGTTTGCTATTGGCTTTTTTCAGTTATTGTTTTCATACCTACTATTTCTTCTTGGGTTTTTTTTTGGAGGGGGGATGACTTCCTATTGCCAGTAACTTTTCTCATGTCCTCATGTATTTCTGTGTATTCTGTGCCTGTGTGAGCCACTAATTCTGCATCAGATGCTATGACATGTCCCCTGAGATGTCATCCCTTGGACCTGACAGCTTGTGCCCCCTGGTGGTATTGGTCATTCTGTTTGGTAAAATCACAGCCTAGATTCAAGGAGAGAGGAGACACACCCAGACACCACCAGACCAGAACCAATCTCTCTCCCTTTTTCTGTCACTCTCAAAGCAGGATGTGAGGTCAGAGCTTCCCCTTCCCACACTTGAGGAGCAGCACTGTGGGAGGTGGCTTCCCAAGTTCTAAGGTGCTGGTCTTGGGAGCTTGCAGGGCAAGCGTGGATGAGAGAAAGCCCCATGGCCAGTCAGTACCCCTCTTTTCCTGGGTGCCTTACCCCAGCAGTCTTTACAACCCTGATACAACACTAGTGAAGCCTGCACTAGGGTGGTGTTGAGCCCCTTGACAACTCCAGAGGGGTTAGAACCAAATACAGACGACTTCCCTCTTTCATCCTTTTATTGGCACCTCCAGCTGCACACACAGATACACACACACCTATACACAGCCCCACACACTCAGACACACAGATCCAAGCCAGCCATTGGTCTCCAGGAAGAGGTATGTCTTGCTTTTTTGTTTAATTTTTTTCCTCCTGAAATCTCTGATTCCTTCTGCAGTTTTTCCTGACAGTGTGTGCTACTTCACCATCTAATTCAAAACTAGGGACACCATGGACTACATGCTATGAATGGACTACAGCTCATTGTTTGCTTTTGCAAATAAAGGGGGTTTTGTTTCTTTTTTGGGGGGGGTTGTTTCTATTTTGAGACAGAGTCTCACTTTGTAGTCCTCGGTAGAGTGCCATGGTGTCACAACTCACAGCAATCTCAAACTTTTGGGCTTAAGTGATTCTCTTGCCTCAGCCTCCCGAGTACCTGGGACTATAGGCACCCGCTAAATTCCTGGCTATTTTTAGAGATGAGGTCTTGAAGTCTTGCCCTGGCTCAGGCTGTCTCGAACCTGTGAGCTTAGGTGATCCACCCACCTTGGTCTCCCAGAGTGCTAGGATTACAGGTGTGAGCCACCGCGCCTAGCCACAAATAAAGTTTTATTGGAGCCCAGCCATACTCATTTATTTACATCTTATCTGTGTTTGCATTTGTGCTACACTGACCAAAAAATGAGTGATTGCAATAGAGAATATTGGTCCTGGAAGCTTGAAATATTCTCTCTGTGCCTTTTACAGAAAAATTTGCTGACCCAATGATGCAGACCAAGATCCCGTAACTCAACTCTGGGAGAAGGTAGCCTTCTAATGTCGTGTTGTGAATAGAAAATAGGTTATTTTGTTTTTCATTAGGACATACTTTATCTTTTAACTAGAGCATTTAAGTCTATCTTTTTCTTTCTTTTCTGTTTTTTTAGAGACAGAGTCTCACTTTGTTACTGGTGGCAGAATGCTATGGTGTCACAGCTCACAGCAACCTCCAGCTCTGGGGCTTAGGCGATTCTCCTGCCTCAGCCTCCCAAGTAGCTGGGACTACAGGTGCCCACCACAACGCCTGGCTATTTTTTTGTTGCAATTTAGCCAGGGCCGGGTTTGAACTCACCACCCTCAGTATATGGGGCTGGTGCCCTACTCACTGAGTCACAGGCACCACCCATATTTCTTTTTTAAACTAAACTTTTATTTTGGGATAACATCTTTCGAAACTCTGATACAGTATCTCACCTGGAATATTGACATACACACGACCTGCAGGTCTGTTTAGACTTCCCAGTTTCAGCAGATCGGTGTCTGTGCAATTCTGTCACTAGTGCAGGTTCATATGTCCACTGCCACAGCTGAGATGCTGAACAGCTTTGTCACCACAAGCATCCTTGAGGTTACCATACCCGCTGCCCTCCCTCCTCCCCCCTCTCCCGTCCTTAATCTCTGGCAACCACTAATCTGTTCTCCATTTCTATAATTTTGTCATTTCAAGACTGTTACATAATGAAATCAAACAGTACGTAACCTTTCAGGATTATCTTTTGCTTTTTTCTAACCCAGCATAATTCTCCAGAGATTCATCCTGGTTGTTCTCTGTCCCCACATTTGCTCCTTTGTGTTACCAAGTAGTGACCCGTGGTGTGGGGGGTTTTACTACTCACCCCTTGAAGGAATTCTGAGTTATTTCTGCTTTAGGACTATTAAAAATAAAACTGCTGGGTGGTGCCTGTGGCTCAAAGGAGTAGGGTGCCGGCCCCATATGCTGGAGGTGGCAAGTTCAAACCCAGCCCCAGCCAAAAACTGCAAATAAATAAATTAATTAGTAAATAAAACGGCTATGAACATTCATGTACAGATTTTTTTGTGTGAATATGTTTCTATTTCTTTGGAATAAATGCCTAAGAGTACAATTGTTAGTTGTAAGTTAATTTGCATGTTTAGTTTCGCAAGAAACTACTAAACTGTCTTACAGAGTGATCATTCCCATCATCCTGAGTCTGCCTGTATTTGGTGTATGGTGGTTTTTTTTTAGCATTCAATAGATTTGTAGTGATATCTCATTGTGGTTCTAGCCTGCACTCCTTAGTGGCTCAATAAGTTGAACAGGTGCTTATTTGGCATCTGCACATCATCTTCAGTGAAATGTCTGTTTAGTTCTTTTATTAGTTTTCAAACAGAATTGTTTTTGGTTTTTTAGACAGTGGGGTTTTGAGAGTTCTTTATAAATTCTAGATACTTCATTGGACGTACACTTTGCTAATATTTTCTCCCACTTGTAATTTGTCTTTTCATCCTAATAATGTAGTGTTTATTTTTATGAGATGAAATGTGTCCATTTTTCTTTTATTTTTCATTATTTATTTATTTTTAAAATTACTATGACGGTACAGATTTCTAGATTACATTGTTCTCACTTACAGGGTAAAGTTCCGTTTGTAAAAGAGCCCCTCACTCAGAGGGTGTGTTATATACGCTCAGATGTGCATATTAGGTGAGATCCTGCCTCATGCCCTCCCTCCTTCTGCCAATCATCCTCCTCTTCCCTCCCTGCTCCCTCCTCACACTGCCCCCATATTAGACTATATTTGTGTTTTATTGTGCATATTTGTATGTAATTGTTTATATATTGGTTCATATTAGTATGGAGTACATTGGATATTTATTTTTGCATTCTTGCAATACTTTACTAAGAAGAATGTTTTTCAACTCCATCCAGGTAAATGTAAAAGATGTAAAGTCTCCATCATTTTAAATGACTGGATAGTACTCCATGGTATAAATATACCACAGTTTGCTGATCCATTCATGGGTTGATGGGCACCTGGACTGCTTCCACCACTTGGTGGTTATGAATTGAGCTGTAACAAACATTCTTATGCAAATGTCTTTGCGGTAAAAATTTTTTTTGTTGTTCTTCTGGGTAGATACCTAGTAATGGGATTGCAAGATCAAATGGAAAGTCAACCTTTAGTTCTTTGAGGATTCTCCATGCTTGTTTCCACAAAGGTTGCATTAGTTTGCAATCCCACCAGCAGTGTAGAAGTGTTCCCTTCTCTCCATATCCATACCAGCATCTGCAGTTTTGGGACTTTGTGATGTGGGCTAATCTTGCTGGAGTTAGGTGGTATCTCAGAGTGGTTTTGATTTGCATTTCTCTAATGATTAAAGATGAGCATTTTTTAAATTAAATCATAGCTGTGTACATTAATGCGATCATGGGGCACCAGCCACTGGTTTTATAGACCATTTGACATATTTTCATCACAATGGTTAACACAGAAGATGAGCATTTTTTCATGTGTTTGTTGGCCACTCATCTGTCATCTGCAGAGAAGTTTCTATTCAAGTCTCCTGCCCACTTATAGAGGGGTTGTTTACTCTTTTCTTATTAAGTTGAGTTAATTGTAAATTCTAGTAATCAGGCCTTTGTCAGATTCATAACACGCAAGTCTTCTCCCATTCCAAAGGCTGTCTGTTTGCTTTGTTTGTGGTACCCTTAGCTGTGCAAAAGCTTTTTAGCTTGATTAAATACAAGTTATTTATTTCTGGTGTTGCTGCAATTTCCAAGAGGGTCTTCCTCATGAAGTTTTTTCCCAGGCCAATAGCCTCCCCAACACATTCTATGAAGCAAATCTTACCCTGATTCCCAAACCAAGAAAGGACTCAAGAAAAAAAGAAAACTGTAGACCAATATCATTAATGAATATCAACGCAAAAATATTCAACAAGATATTAGCAAATAGAATGCAACAATACATTAAAAAGGTTATACACCACAATCAAGTGGGTTTTATCCCAGAGACACAAGGTTGGTTCAACTTAAGTAAATCCATAAATATAATTCACAACATGAATAGAATCAAAAACAAAGACCATCTGATTCTTTTAATTGATGCAGAAAAGGCTTTTGACAATATCCAGCATCTTTTCATAATAAAAACACTCGAGAATAGGCTTAGGTGGAATATTTCTTAAACTGACAGAGGGCATCTACAGCAAACCCACAGCCAATATATTGAACGGATTAAAACTGAAAGCATTTCCACTCAGATCTGGAAGTAGACAAGGATGCCCAGCGTCACCACTGCTATACAACATGGTGGGGGGAAGTCCTAGGCATCACAATTAGCAAGGGTATTCAAATGGGGATGGAGGAGGTCAAACTCTTGCTCTTTGCTGATGACATGATCATGTACCTGGAAAACCCCAGGGACTCAACTACAAAGCTCTTAGAAGTGATCAAGAAATGTAGCAACATCTCGGGATACAAAATCAATACCCACAAATCAGTAGCCTTCGTATATGCCAATAATAGTCAAGCCAAGAATAAAATCAAAGACTATTCCTTTTACAGTAGTGCCAAAGAAGATGAAATGCCTCTAACAGAGGATGTGAAAGATCTCTGTAAAGAGAACTATAATACCCTGAGGAAAAAATAGTAGAAGACATTAAGGAATGGAAGAACATACCACGCTCATGGCTGAGAAGAATCAACATTGCTAAAATGTCCATACTACCCAAAGCAATCTATAGATTTAATGCAATCCCCATCAAAGTACCAATGTCATACTTTAAAGAACTTGAAAAAATAGTACTTGGATTTGAATGGAACCAGAAAAATCCCTGAATAGCAAATACTGTTATTAGAAATAAAAACAAATCTGGAGGCATCATGTTGCCAGATTTCAGGTTATACTACAAATCTGATCAAAACAGAATGGTACTGGCACAAAAATAAAGACGTAGACCTATGGGATAGAATAGAGAATCTAGTGGGTAGGGCACCAGCCCCATATACTGAGGATGGCAGGTTCAAACCCAGCCCCGGCCAAACTGCAACAAAAAAACAGCCGGGCATTGTGGCAGGTGCCTGTAGTCCCAGCTACTCGGGAGGCTGAGGCAAGAGAATTGCCTAAGCCCAGGAGTTGGAGGTTACTGTGAGCTGTGACACCACAGCACTCTACTGAGGGCAATAAACTGAAACTCTCTCTACAAAAAAAAAAAAAGTGAGAACCTAGTGATGAAGCCAGCAACATATCGTCATTTGATCTTTGATAAACCTGACAAAAACATGCACTGGGGAAACGATTCCTTATTTAACAAATGGTGCTGGGAGAACTGGTTATCCATATGCAGAAGACTGAAACTGGACCTGCACCTCTCACCACTGACAAAAATGGATTCTCCCTGGATAAAATATTTTTTTTTCAGTCTTTCATATGATTTGTTTTCTCCCTTCAATCATAATACGATATCCAAATCTTATTTTAACTGGTGGGTCTGTAAACACAGGTTTATCCCTCCCACTTACAGGCAAGGCAAATGCTGCTTCTTGAAAAGGTCCAGTGAAGATGAAGCCACTTCTCTGACTCTCATTCTACACTTAACTTTTCCGTGGCTTCCATGACTTTGCCCTGTTTTTCACTTCGTATGTGTCTGACCTTTACTGCATTGCCATCACCTTTGGGACCCTGAGCCTTCTTGTCAGAACTGTCACTTCCAGAGGCCTTCCCCCTTTCCCTTTTCCCTTGGGCAGCATCTTTGAAACTTGTTGTCCAACTCCAGTATAAAATATTTAAATTTAAGACACGAAATGTTTCTCCTTTTAAAGATCATGCTTTTAGTATTAAGTTAAAGAATTTTTTGCCTTAGCCCTAAATTCTAAACATTTTCTCCCATTTGCCACCACCTTTGGGACCCTGAGCCTTCTTTCCCCCTTTGAAAGTTTTATAATTTTACATTTCACATTAAGTCCATACTCTATTTTCAATTAATTTGGTAGAAGATGTGAAGTTTAGATTGACATTTTTTTTCCCTATAAAATTCCAATTGCTCCGGCACTTCCTTTTACTGAAAGGACTATCTTTTCTCCATTGAATTGTGTTTGCATCTTTGTAAAAAATCAATTGGAAGGAAATTCTGAAATACACTACAGCATAGATGTCCTTAAGGACTATGCTAAGCAACATAGCAGGTCACAAAAAGACAAATACTACTATGTTTCCATTATACATATACTTAAGAGTAGTCAAAACCGTGAAGGCATTGGTTGAGTACATAATTCCATTTTCCCTTCTACTAATTTATATGGCATACACTTTGTTTCTATTCTTTTAGAGTTACCCTAAAACTACCACATATATTCACTCTTTCTCTGGCTTGGTTTCTTGCATCTCTGTTATTCTTTTTTTTTTTTTTTTTTTTTTTTTTTTTTTTGAGATAAGAGTCTTAAGCTGTAGCCCTGGGTAGAGTGCTGTGACGTCACAGCTCACAGCAACCTCAAACTCTTGGGCTTAAGCAATTCTCTTGCCTCAGCCCCCCAAGTAGCTGGGACTACAGACGCCCACCATAACACCAGGTTATTTTTTTGGCTGCAGTTGTCATTGTTGTTTGGCAGATCAGGGCTGGATTCGAACCCACCAGCTCCAGTGTATGTGGCCGGCACCCTTAGCTGCTGAGCTGCCGGTGGGGAGCCTCTGTAATAATTAATTGCTCAACTCAGCAGCTCAAAGCAACAAGCATTCATTATCTTTGTTTCTGAGTCGCAAGTTCGGTCCTGGTGGCTTAGCTGGGTGGTTCTTGTCTCTCACAAGGTGGCCATGAAGATGGTGGCTGGGGCCGAAGTTGTACAAAGGCTTGCCTGGGGTGAGAAGACCCATTTGCAAGGTGGTGCACCCACATGGATGGTGACTAAATGCTGGCTTTGGCAAGAAGCACTAATTCCTTATCACCCTGACCTCTCCTCGGGGCTGCTTGAGTGCCTCCCGACATGGCAGCTGGCTTCCCCAGAGGATGTGGTCCGCACATACACCTGCTTTTGGGACACGAGCTCTGCTCTCTCAGCTATAACTAATACCACAGTCTGCTCTGAATTCACATTCTCACAGGCTTCTCAACCAGTATAGAAATTCCAGTCCCAGAGGGGCTTCTGGCTCCTGGCTGTGTTTGTGGTGGGTCAGGGAAGGACTCTGTTCATGGGCTCTCCCAAAGGAGAGCGTACCTACCAGGCTGAGGTACTGTGATCAGCTGGACTTGGTCACATATCAATACCAATCCCCATGTCTGGGGCTCGGGGCCTGGCACTGGCAGGGGACTCTGGGGCAGAATAGAGGAAGAGGTGGGCGGCCATTCCAGTTGTGTGTGCAACTTTGCTTTGGTTGGATTTATGAGCCAAAGGTCAAAGCTGGCCTATTTTTGGAGTAGCAGGAAAAAGCATCTGCTTCAAACTCTCAAAATGGTAACTTTCCACAGGAACAGCTTGGCTGATAGATCTACTGAAGATTTAAATGTGCTGAGCCTGAACCTCTGAGAAGCCACCGATTTCTCATTGCTGACTCTGACTTTGAAGCCATAATCCAGTCGTACACAGCAGATGGGGGCCAGACACCTTCCTTGTGTTTTCTCCCCTGTGCACTGCTCTTAAGAATAAGGCTCCTGATAGTAAATTTAAAGGGAAGCAAAAAAAAAAAAAAAAAAAAAAAAAACTCAGGCAACCTTCCGGATCTTGTTTGTAGCAGAAAGTCCCATGGGGAAACACAAAGACTCCTCTCTCACCCTGTCCAAAGTCTTCCAATAGGAAGGTTTAGAGTTCAACTGTGGTTTCATTGCCAAAACAGCTTCCAGAAAAACATGTGGCAGTTATTCGGGGTAAACCATCTCCAAAGGTACAGTGAGAGGAGACTTCTCGCTCACCCCCACTTCATCCCACATATTTGCAGAGCTGGTTTCCAGCTCCTCTGGCTGTGAAGGCAAACAACAAAGTGGGGCAGAGATTGGATGTGACCTATGCTTTTGCTTCTAAAATTCCTGTGGCTTTGAGTTAATTTTTTTTTTTTTCTGTCAGGATATTTAACACTTAATGAACTGTTAACATTTTAAATAACCACTTTTCATTTGCCACTTCCCTGCTCCAGAATACTTTTGAGAGCATTTTCTGGGGCTTGTGTAGGATAGAGTGAATATTTGATTGCAAATTCCAGCTCTGACCTCAGTTTTCTCATCTGTAAAATGGGGATCTTAAGACCTGCCAAGTGTCTGGCCTGTAGGAGAAGTTTGGTCAACAGCATGACACTTTGTGATAGCCCCAGCTGCTGGAAAAAGAAATGGGCGCAGAGGAGAGTGGACAACTTGTCCAAGGTCACATATCTGGGCAAGGACAGTCATGAGCTTCAACATTTGGTTGCAGGGTCTCTATCCAGAACAGGGAGGAGTCCTCAGGCCACTCAAAGAGGAGAGGGGATGAGGAATTTCGCCTGCCAAGCTATGCTGGAGCCACATGAGACTTTGACCAAGAAGTGAACACACAGCAGTGGAGGCAGAGGTGAGGCTAGGAGGGACGGAGGCCCCCAGTGCTGAGACCTGATCTCTGGGCCTGGAAGCACGGCCAGGTTCTCCTTCTGAGGTCTGCAGTCACCACCCACCCTGCTCATCAACCCCCCGACTGGTACCCTAGATCTCTCAGTCCAGGGAGCTGCCACCAAAGGGCAAACCTGTGTTGGGGGGCCCAACACAGACTTACACGAACCCCCTTCCCCCAAGACAAAGGAGACAAAGGACCTAGTTAGCCCCACCCCTGAAGTTTGTGCCAAGGATTCTAACTCACCAAAGCCTTCCAGGTAAGCTGTGGAATTTGCCCACCCCTAGGTCTGATATAAAGGAGGAGGTCTCTAACTGCTCCTGGATGTAGACATTCTCTTTGCACTGCCCACGTGGGGCGCTGTTCCTTTCAATAAACCTGGCCTGAACATCTCCGGTCTGGTCTCATCTTGGGGCACTTACACCTTCTAAAACCCTTGAGAGAGCTGACTCTGGACCCAACAACATGACCTTTCTGCCCCATCCTAAACAGCAGCTGGCCTGGACAGGAGTTCCTGCTGACACCAGCAGCATTTTCACGTGCCACCTCCCTCTTAGGGAGCCAATTCAGTCGCTAGTATGTAAATTGGGAACAAAATGAAATCTTCAGCACTCTGTCAGCCAACAGAATGGATGCACATTTGGTCAAGAGGACCCCAGAAATACTCTAAAGCTGGCTCGGCACCTGTGGCTCAAGTGGCTAAGACACTAGCCACATACACCTGAGCTGGCAGATTGGAATTCAGCCCGGGCCCGCCAAACAACAACGGCTGCAACCAAAAAATAGCCTGGCATTGTGGCAGACGTCTATAGTCCCAGGTACTTGGGAGGCCAAGGCAGGAGAATCGCTTGAGTCCAGGAGTTGGAGGTTGCTGTGAGCTGTGATACTATAGCACTCTACCCAGGGCGACAGCTTGAGGTTCTGTCTCAAAAAAAAAAAGAAAGAAAGAAAGAAAGAAAGAAAGAAAGAAAGAAAGAAAGAAAGAAAGAAAGAAAGAAAGAAAGAAAGCTCTAAATCTGAGTTGCTGGCCATGAGAACAGAGGTCAGACACACCTCATCATGCCCCTCCCTTCTTAGAGATATCATTTGTGACTCATTAACAGGCCAAAAGTTATGCAAGGCAAAGTACAATCATACCTGTGGGTCGTCAATTTATTTAACAGTAAGTATCTGAGTCCAGTATCTGTCCCACGGCTTGTCTCTGATTAACAGACTTCCTTATCTTAAGACATTCCAAGTCTTTGACAAAGCTTTATTTCTTCATCCAAAGAATTGAAGAATTTATTTCTTCAAATCAAAGAATCTTCAAACCCATCTATAACCTGTAATACCCCACTTGCCTTTTCAGGCCAAACCAATGGGCACCCTCCGTGCATTGACTTATGACTTTACATATAATGTCTCTCTGGGTGAGTGTATAAAGCCAGACTATACCCTAATCATGGTGAGACCACTTGCCTGAGGCTTCTTGGGCGTGGCTCTGGGCCATGGTGGCTCATACATAGTATTTGGCTTCAAATAAACTTCTTTATTTTTGAGAGCATGGGTTCTTTCCCGTTGACAAAATGTTCCAACCTTCAAACCCAAACCAGTCCCACTCCCATGCCCCTGTTCAGCTAACACCCAGCCCCCCCCCCCCATATAGCTGGGGGGAATGACCAGAATTTCCAGCCTCATCCTGTCACTCAATACCAACATATAAAGAACATAAAAATGGCAGCTCGAGCCCCCATCTATGGCAGAATTGAGTCAAACATGGGCTCTAGAGCCAGAAAACCTTGATTAAAGTTCTGACTCACCTTCTTTCCAGCTATGTGACCTTGGACTAGTTACTTTACCTCTGTTAACCTCAGTTTCCTAGTCTTGAAAACAGGGATAATAACAGCATCTACCAGGTGGGTTCTTGGTGAGGACTAAATGAGGTAATACAGGAAAGTGCCTGGGGCATTGCCTGGAAGAAGCCCAACCCCTCTCTCCACTATGCTGCCAGCCCCAGCCGCATGTCCTGGGTGTCCCCTGTCACCTCTCCAGCTCAAGGGGTTCCCTGCCTCTCCCCACCCTACCCTCTGGTCACTCCCACACCTTGCTGCACCTGCTCACACCGGTCCCCAGCCACCCAAACAGGGGAGAGTCGCTGCTCCTGACCCTGGGAGCTACTCTTCTGCACACTCCTGCCGTCTCAGAGCCACAGTCAAAATGCACAGACCAGTCACCATGAAGAGGGAGAAAGTGGCTGGCTGCGGGGAGCTTTGGAAATAACAACTTTTCTCCTCCTGGTTCCCTGGGATGTTGGAGCGGCTCCCATGGCCCCCGTCCACACACTATGGTGCACCACTATGGTGTAGGAGTCCAGCACTGCTCATGACTGGCTGGCAGGGCAACTGGGCACCCCAGGCACACTCCAAGATTCTGTCCAGCATTCGCCCTCCCTGCCCTCCTGCTCTCTCATGGCCCCCACTCCCCTCCCTTATTTTTCCTGCAGCAAAACCTGGGAGTCATTCAGGTCTGGGTTTGAATTCTAGCCCTATCACCTGTTTGACAAGTCAGCTCACTTCTGAGCTCGGCTTTATCCCAGAGGGTGTTAGAGTAGATACCCTAACTCTGGGTGGGGGCCCAAAGCCTGTGAGCTCAGACAGGTTTGTGATAAGGGACACACTTGTAAGATACCACTGGGTTGATGAGAAGGAGGAAGGGAGGGAGAGAGCGGTACCTGTGGTGGGGATGGGGGAACACAGTCAGCTCTTGCTGTTGTTTCTACACCCTCTTCCTGGCAGAGGAAGGAGAATCAAAGGACACAGAAATGAACCAGACCTGATCCCTGCCCTCAGAGGAGGACTGTATGGTTCACTGGAGACCAGAGTCAGCCAGGCCCCCAGGGCGCTGTGGGAGGTGGCAGGGGATGGGATGGAGTGTAGGGCAGAGGGAATGCCAGGGACCCAGGCTGGGAGGGCACACTGGGCATGTCCGGAGAGCTGAGAGGCAGTCTGAGGATGAACAGGACCAGAAGGGGTGTGGAATGTTCTGGAGGGTGATGTAGGACCGGCAGCGTGTGGTCTTCACCCTGAGGGCAGCAGGTTTGCATGGGAGTGACGGACATTCTGGAAGTTTTTGACTCCAGATTTCCCAATACCTGGTAAGAAGTGCCAGGAAGGCTCAGGGACCACTGAGGAGGCTGCCCTAGCAGTTCAGGAAGGAGAGGATGGGGCTCTCGGGTGGTGTGAGCCACACACACTGATATGAAGCAGTCCAGCAGCAGCAGCAGGAGGTCCAGACTCCAGGCCATCTTCAGGCCCTCGCTTGGGCCCTTCTGGCCGCCTGCTACACCGGCTGGTGTCTGTGACCCTGGGTAACACATGGTAGCAGGGAACACTGATGCATAGGTGTCACACCCGAGCGTACATGTGCGCAGCACATCTGGGTGTACCCGGACGATGGAACTCATCACTCACTGGCAGCAACTGCCCATTTTGCTCAGGGCTGACTTTTTCTTGGACTGAGACCATTCCAGGGCAGCTATAATGATAATGGCCCTGTGAGGTACACCTCTCCCACAAGCAGGTCTCCCAGGCGCATCCTTGAGGTTTAGGGCCTTTAACTCCTCTTTCTCTCCTGGCAGCTCTGGGACCTGGTGCCACTGCAAGGCCCACGTATCCAGCCTCAAACTCACCCTCCCTGAGGCAGCCTAGGAAGGGGCAGAGGGTCTCCTGTGCCTATCCCATACCTCAGCGACCACAACACAACTCTTTTTCTCAGTTTTTATTTGTTTCCAAGGACTGCCCCTCTCCTGGGAGGGAGGCCAAGTGGATTCATATCTGGAGGCCTCCAAAGATAGGGCGGTTTATGTGCTCAGGGGAGGCCAAGAAGGCCTCGAGCTTGGGCCGGGCACTAAGGCGTGCCACATAGGCTGAGAGCATGGGGAAGCTGTCCAGACAGCCAGGCATTAGGGCCTGGTGGGCCAGCAGCAAGTCCAGCAGGTTGTAGTCAGCAAAGGAGATCTGCAGGGCAAAGGGGTGAGAGGGCTTGAACCAGGTCAGGAGAGGGAGAGACTTTGGGAGCCAGAACACTGGCTCTGCTCCCATGAACTAGCCCACCCTGGGCCTCAGTTTGCCCTTCTGAGAAATGGACCTACAATGGAATGTGAGAAGCTAGACCCAGCACTCACCTGGTCACCCACGATGAAGGCCTGGCCCCCCTGGTTCTGGGCCAATAGGGTCTCAAAAGGCTTCAGGTGCCCCGGTAGCTCCTGAACATACTTAGCTTTGCCTTCCTTCTGCGAATGGGAATATCCCAGCTGGGGGCGTGCAATGAAGCTGATGAGGGTGACTTCCCAACCCCAATCACCTTGCCCTGGAGCACCAGCCCCCACTCACATAGTTATGGTGGATGAGGTAGCTACACCGCTTGCGATGGTCCTCCACCCCATCATTTATCATGTCCACCAGTGCTGCCTCCAGCTGGTCTTTGCCATACAGCCCTGGGTCAGCAGCCAGGCAGTGGGTTCAGGTTCTGTTCTTTCCCCTCAAAGGCCCACAAGCCCCAGGCCTGGGCCACCAGGATCCCTCTCTGATCCCTCACTCTGAAAGGCCTTCTCTGTCCCCCCTCTGCTGCTCCCACCTGCACAGGTGAGAACTCTGTAGGCCACTTCTCTTCTGGGCTACAGCCTGTGTACCTTGGCTCCCTGGCATTCTCTACCCACCAACCCCACCTCTGTCCCCCAAAGGGAGAACCAAGCCTCTTGTATGTGCCTCCCTAGGCCCAAGGATGGCTGTGAAGGACTGGACAGGATTGGCACAGGAGGGCTCCTGTGTCCATATACACTGCAGGACACCATCAGGGCAGGAAGAGGAGGAGACAGGCCCAGCGGGCGGGCGGCCTCAGTCCTCACTCTCGGGTCCTGTGGAAGTTGGGGTGGGCTGGGCCAGGCCTGCTCCCACTGCTCCTATGCCCCTTTCCCTGGCTGCCATGCCCTCTGGGACAGTAGGCTCTCCTGGACCCCACAAGTTGGCCAAAGAGGAGACAGTATCTCCCTGAGCCATCTTCCTGCTATCCCTGAAACATGGCCACAGTCGCGCTCACTGTGAGTATAAATTTTCCAGATTCAGATGTGCCCAGACTGAAGAAATGGGCAAGGAAGTCTCCTTGGAAGTCCCTGGCCCTACCTGAAGTGGCCCCTGGCCTACACCAGAGCACCCGTGGGGATTGGTGGCCTCCTCTAATCTGTTGTCCAGGAAACAGATGTGGCAACTCCCCCTGGTGCTACCTGAGAGGGGGCCAGCCCAGGCCACATGGCCCCTGTCCTTCCAGAACCCAGGCTCTGTACCTTCCTCTGGGGCTGTGAGGACTGCCCTCCAGCGGGGTAGGACTTTGGTGGCTGCAGGATGTCCTGCCAGGCATCTGTCAAGTACCTTTCTGGACTGGGCCATTTGAGGGCTCAGGACTCACCGAGGGTGCGCCCCAGGTGACGCAGCATGGCATTGGACTGGTACAGGGTGAGATCTCCGTCCTGGTACTTGGGGAGCTGCCCGAACAGCTGGGGGCGAGGCAGGGCGCCTTGAGGGGGGCTGAGCTTGGCCGCCCCTACCCTAGTCCTGTCCTGTCCCCTGCCCAGCAGGGTCACTCACACAGGAGGCCTTGAGAGAGCCCTGCTGCCAAGTCTCCTTGGTCACCACCTCCTCCTTCCAGCTTTGGCCCTGGTCTGCCAGCAGCATGCGCAGGGCCTCACAGCGCCCTGGGGGTGGGGGACAGGTCAGGGGGGGACAGGACAGGGGCATGGGGACACCTGGAGAGACCCAGCCTCACCACAACATGGGGAGGAATGAGACAGATGGAGAGGGGACGTGGAGAAAAGTCATAAACCCGAGCTTGGGCGGCTTCTAGGGAGAGGATGGACATATGAAGAAAGGGCGGAGTCCGTGACCCTCATAGTGCCTTGAGGAGGGGCACAGGTGCCGAAGCCCGCTCTGGAGGAACCAGGGACACACAGGGTGCAGCCGCCTGTGGCCCCACACAGCCGCAGCCAGGGAAGGGCACTGGCCGGACCGGAGGAGCAGCCTCTGCACCTGTGCCTTTCGTCCTCCTGAAGAAGCTGGGGCCTCACCTCGGGCCGGGAAGTAAACGATGGTGTAGGGCGGCACTAGGAAAGACAGGACGATGCAGGCTATGCAAGAGGACCGAGGGGGGCAGGGGAGACCCCCGTCACGGGGCGCGACTCAGCCCGGGCCCCGCCCCCACTCGGTGCACCCAGAACTCACTGGTTGCAGGGTCGCGGAAGCGCAGCGGGAAGCGGGAAGCGGGAGGTGCCTGAGATCTTATAATTACTGTTCTGCTCCACCCACTCATCCCTCCCCGCCCTACCTCAGGAATGTACCCAGTCACGGCTTGGAGTGGCAGGTCGGGGCAAGGAGGCGTTGAGCGGGGCCAGGGCAGCGCCAGGCATCTGCACGCTGTACCCTGTCTGCAGGGCAGTGGCCTTGCAAGAGGAGCCCACGCCCAGCATCACGTTAACACGTCCCACAACACACACCTCAAACCACACAGCTCCCAGCGGCCTACTGAGGACCTTGCTCATTCCTGACTCCCCAGCACCAGCACACCGGTGCTGGGTAAGTGCTTGTTGCTTAGATGAATGCAATTTCTTTTCTTGTATTTTTTTTTTCCTTGATAGAATACCACGGCATTTGGTTGGGTTTTTTGTTGTTGTTTGTTTGTTTTATTACTCTGTCACCCAGCCTAGAGTGCAGTGGCATTCAGAATACCTCACAACAAGGGTAAATTGGGTTCAAGTCATCCTCCTGCCTCAGCCTCCCAAGTAGCTGGGACTACAGGCACCTGCCATGACATCCTGCTAATTTTTCTATTTTCAGTAGAGATGGGGTCTTACTTTTGCTCAGGCTGGTTTTGAACTCCTGAGCTCAAGTTATCCTCAGGCCTTGGCCTCCCAGAGTGCTGGAACTACAGGCCTGAGCCACTGTGCCTGGCCTGATGAATGCAATTTCAACAAATAGACACATTCCACCAACACACATCTTCTCTTTGTGGTTATGATAGCAAACCCGAGGGCTGAAGGTGACACTGAGGACTTTACACACATCACATCTCTAAGAGCCAGCTTCATTTCACAGACAAGGAAACAAGGACAGAGAGGTTAAATGACATGCCCAAGGTCACACACTAGTAAACAGGACCTAACACACAGCTCCGGCAGGCCCCAGAGACCTCACTGCTATCTCATTCTTTCATCTTGGAGCCTTGTAGTTTGGGAAACCAGAATATGTCACCCCAAAACATGCCTCTTGGACATAAAAGTTAATTTAGAGCTGAAGCCTTTCCTGCCCACAGGTGGAGTGTACATTCTCCTTTACTGGGGACAACTCTAGACTCTTACTAGCTCAGAGGAACTTGCAGACAAACCTCACTCTGACATCAGTTTCCTGCCATATATCTACCTGCCCATGGTTTCCTACCCTTGAAAACCTAGAACTGCTTTTCTTTGTCCTGTCAAAGGACAAAGGTACTGTTCTTTGTTGAAGATGCTGAACAAGCAGAGCTCTAAGCCACTGCTTGGAGTTCTTCTTGTTCATTAGTTACAGGGGTCTGTCCCAACTAACAATTCTGGAAGTTTGAGGAAAGCATTAGTTTTCCTCCCTTACTTAGTCTCCAAACTATTCCTAGAAGACGCATGGACTGGGGTGGGCAGGGCCTCCCTGCAGGCTCCCCCAACCCCCAGTCCAGCTTGCTCCTGGCTGCCCCTCCCCCTCAGCGGGTGTTCTATCAGAAAGGAAAGAGGAAGGTGGCCTCTTCCCCCGTTCAGAACTACCCACCCAAAGCAAGAGGAAAGCTCAAACCATCACCCTAATTAGGAGCACCCTTGCAGGGAGGATCCAGAGCCAGGCTTCCTACTCTTTGCTTCAGGCCAGCCCACAGCTGCCTAGGGCTGGGGGCCGAGTTCTCATTCCCTACTCCCAGCTGGAGGAGCATCTGTCCAGCACATAGCAGATTACAAAGACCTTTTAATACAAATGGTCTCTTTTCATCTCCTTGACAACCTGGGAGGGAGGAAGGGAGTCTTGTTCCCATTACACAGATGAGGACACCGTCTCCACCCTGGGCTGGAGCACCCCCTCTTCCTTTGTACAAAAACTTCCCAGACTGTCTGGGCAGGCGGTCCCTCAGGCTGGCAGTGCCGTAGTGTTCCAGATGACAGCTTTTACCCTCAGTCCTCTGGTTGTACAGGCCTAGCCTGTGGTCTAGCCCTGTGGCTGCCTTGGGGCCTCTTCCTCTTCCTCCCAGAGCACAGCTCTCCCAGGTTGATGGACCAGGGCCCATCCCAGCCTCTAGTGCATGAACACATCAGGGCCTGCCTTTGGTGGATTTTAAAAATATATCTGAGCCAGGTGTGGTGGCCTGCGCCTGCAACCCCAGCTACTTGGGAGGCTGAGGCAGGAGGAGCCCTTGAACCTAGGAGTTTGAGGTTGCTGTGAGCTAGGCTGACACCACAGCACTCTAGCCTGGGTGACAGAGTGAGAGTCAAAAAAAAAAAAAAAAGTAAGTAATACATATATACACACATACATATGTATACATAAACAGGCTTATTGTTATATAAGATTCACACTTACAAAGTCTACATTCTAGGTTTTTAATATATTCAGTGCAGTGGAAGCATCACCACTAATTCCAGAACATTCCAGAACATTTTCCCCTGCCAAGAAAGAAACCCACGCCCCATTAGCAGTCACTCCTCATTCCCCCTTCTCTCAGCCCCTGCTAACCACTAATCTACTTTCTACCTCTGGATTTGCCTGACCCGGACACTCTACATTGATGGACTCATACAGTAGTATTTGTCCTTTTGTGTCTGGCTTTTTTCACTTAACATTTTCAAGGTTCACCCATGTTGCAGCGTGTGTCAGCACTTGTTTTCCTTTTATGGTGGAATATTCTATTATATGGATGGACCACCTTCATTTACTCATTCGTCAGTCGATGGACATTTGGGTTGTTTTAGTTTGTGGATGCTATGACTAACACTTATATGATCATTCGTGTAGAAGTTTATGTATAAACTTGAATATGCACCTGGCAGTGGAGTTGCTGGATCCAAATTTAGGTCTTTTTGAGGAACTGCCAACTCTTTTCCCAAGTGGCCACAGTATTTTATAATCCTATCAGCATTGTACCAACTCCAATTTCTCCACATCCTCACCAACACTTGTTATCATCTATCATTTTTACTTTAGTTATCTTGGTAAGTATGAAGTAGAATCTCAACATATTTCTGTGTGTGGTACCAAGATCTGGATTTGGCTTGCAAGAAACATGGTGGAGAAGGAGCCATCATCTTTGCTATTAGAGGAAGCGCAGTTCAGGAGCTGGGGGAGATAGGCAGACATCTTCATTCATACATTGATTAGTAAGTACACAGAAATAGATAAAATATGATCTCCACCCTAGCAAATCCTTTTAATGGAGAATAGAAGATTTTCACCAGCAGTCTGTCTACCCAGTCATTGATCCACTTCCGTTCACCTCTGTCAATTTATATACTCATCTACCCAATCATCCCTCCATCCAACAAACAATGACCAGTCCATCAAAATGTTCACATAACATCTATCTACCCCTCCATCCAACTCAATTTGGAGTTGCCCACCCAATCATCCTACACCTGCCTATCCATTCATCTTTTCATCCATTCATCCATCTACCCAGCCATCTATTCATGCAATAAACCATCCACCCACCTACCAACTGTTTCACCACCAGCCCATCAAGTAATATCCAGTCAGTCACCTATCTGTCCATCTATCCTTCTGTCCATCTATTCATCTATTTATCTATCCATCCATTCAACTCCAAATCTACCTATCCAACTATCCATCCACCCATACATACATCCAACCACCTGTCCATCCATTCATCCTTTTATCCATCTGTAGATCCTTCTATCCATCCATCTACTCAATCCTCCATCCTTCCGACCAACCATTCAAACACCAGTCCATCAGATCAGCCACCCATCCATCCATCCGATCATTCCTTCTACCCAGCCAACCATGCTTCCACCATTCATCTGTCTACCCATTAGTCAAACCACTGACTCTCCTGGACACTGTAGCCAGGGCCTCAGCTTGACTAAGTCAAGCTGGGCAAGTTAAGGGCACAAAGAGGAATCCTCCAGGGTGCTGCTCATGGAATCTCCAGGAAAGGGTATTTCCAGGCCAGCCTTTGTCTGAGACACAAAGCCTTTGCTCCCAGATTGAAAACTCTGTTACCCACTATACTCTGCCCAGTTTTGGCCCCTGCTGCTTTGGATTGTGCTTTGAGACACACATTTCTCACTACTTCCTGCCTTTTTGGATGGTTATTTAGACATGAGATCATTCACCACATATCATGCCCACAATTTTTTTAGCCGTTCCTTTATGTCAGGAATCTTCCAGGTCCTTTATCATTTAATTTTCACATTAGCACCATGAGGTGGATACTAGGTCAACCTCCATTTTTCAGATAAGGAAATTGAGGCTCAGAGAGGTTAAATATTTTTTGCAGGGCCACAAGTCCAGTGCACGGGGGAACCTAGGCCTGCAGCCCCTCTCTACAACTTTGTAGAAAACAGAGGTGAATTCTGAGGTGTCTCCAATGAATGTTTTCAGGGACGTTACTGCCTGGAGGCCAGTGCATTCCTTACCTGCAAATGCAAAAGGGCCAAGGGAAGCTGAAGTCTGTGTCAGTGTGGACAATTACAAGAGCCCTTCCTGCCTTGACCACCTGCCCACCCCTGGCCTATCCCCAGATCCTGAGACCCCCCATCCAGGCATGCAGAGGTTTTCCTCTCCTCTTTCTTCACTGGTCAGCTCCTTGGCCCCTACTCATGGTGAGGTCCCCCTCTCTGTGACCTACAGGGTTGGCAGAACGTGCATCTCCCACCATGTGAAAGGCTCCAGCAGGCAGAGACTGGTTCCCAGTACCCAGGAAGGTGCACGTAGGTGCTACACAAACATTTGCTAAAGATTCACCTCCTCTGAAATTCTGAAATTTCCCCTGACTTCTTGCCACCCTTACCCTCTCCGGAGGCTGCTAAGCCTGCCCTGCCTCCCTCCTGAGGGCCTCCACCAACACACTGCCAGGTTCCAGTGTGTTCTCCACGTTCACGGCTGATCCCTGTCAGCAACCCCAGGGTCAGAACAGCTTGAACATTGACAGGCAGTGCCTGGAGTACTGTCCTATCCCCTCACCTCTTTTTGATGTGGTGACCCCAGGCACTTTGAGACTGGTGGCCTTTTCCTCATCAGATGTGCCTGACAGTGGGGTCCTTGGGGAAGGTGGGGCTGGTCATGTAGCCCCAGTAGCTGGCCTCAGAGGTTTGCCAAGAGATGGATACATAAATGAATGGCCACATATGGCCAAGAGAGGCCAGAGCTGCCAGCTCAGGTGGCAGACTTCTGGGGGGATCTGGTTCCCTTGGACAAAGTCTAGTGTGGGGGGCAGGTGAATAAATCATGAAGGGCCTGGAGCAGGGCCAGGGCAGGATGACTGACCTCATTCTGGGAGTTGAGGAGCAGGCAACTGGGTGGTGAGTGGGGCATGGGAAGCCAGTGGGGGCTGCCTGGCCACCTCCACCCTTTCTCTTGAGAAGCAAGACGCTGCAGGGCAGTGAGACCAGGCAGAGGTGCCACAGGGGCAGGGAGGTGGGGAGCGCAGAGGCACCCTGGGGGCTGGGGGTGAGGAGGAGGAGGGGGCTTCCTTTCCAGAATCCTGGAGCCATCCTGGGAGAGAAATGGGGTGAGATTGGGAATGGGAAGAGCAAGGACAGACAGAAAGACAGACTGATGTGAGGAAGAGAGAGCCTGCAGAGACAGGCGAGACCCAGAGACACTGCTGCTCAGACACCGAGATAGATGGTGGTGGTGAAGGGGGAGAGAGAGACTGCAGGTGACAGCCACAGAGAGGACGGTAGCTGGCGAGACAGAAACAGGGAGAGGGTGTGGGGAGGGCTGTGAGTCAGAGAGATGGGGGCAGAACATGGGAGGAGGAGGCTAGAGCCAGGTGAGAGGGCAGTGACAGGGTCTACAAGGACAAGCAATGGAGACTCGAGGCACAGTGGGCAGCCAGCATGTGGAGCTGTGCCTGGCTGGCTGATGAGGCTGTGTGAGGGGCTTCATGGGGCTTCCCAGGCCTGGGGACCTGGGACCTCACAGGCAGCTGCTCACTAAGCCACCCTCCCACAGGACCCAGGAGGCCACACGGGACAGCGTCCCTCAGCCAGGAGGAGGTGCCGAGCCCTAGTCTCTCCATGGCCCTCCCCCAGGACCCAGCTGATAGCAGCCCCCCCTCAGGGGACCCCAGCCCCTCTGGGGGTGCTCCAGGCACCAGCCAGGTCCCTGCCAGCCCAGCAGCCAGCAGGCGACAGGCACTTCTCCGGGAGCTCGAGGCCCAGGTGCAGGCAGCCTATGGGCAGGTAAAGGGGGTGGGGCTGTCCTCAACTAGGGTGACCATGTGTGACCAGCAGGGACCCCACACCCAAACTGGGGCCCTGTGGGACAGACCCAGGGCCAAATCCAAGAGGGAACCCAGGACACACATGTTGAGGATGGGTCTGTCCATCAGTGCTCTGGGAGCCCTTCCACCACCATGACAGCCAGAGTGGGCTCCATCACCTCTTCACCAGAGCTAGGGGCTGGTGGAAGTGGGGAGCCCAGGGTCCTGGTAAGCAGAGGTAGGGACTTCCTGCCTGGGCCAAGGTTGTCACCTCTCTGGGAGCCCCTGGAATGGGCGGCCATTCTGAGGGGAGAGAGGTCCCACCCCATCTCAGCACACTGGGCACCTGTTTTCCTCCTCCCAGGACCCAGGTCCTGCTTCTGAAGACATTAAATCTCTCCTGATTGGGAGAGATTAGGGGCAGGAGTGGGGGGAGAAGGGGTATCTAGAAGACCCTCAGGAGGAAGTGTGGGGAGGCCGTGCATTCCAGGGGGCCTTGGGCCCAAGTGGCTTCCCTCACCAGCAGAGATGCTCAGAGATAATCCCGGATTAGGACCCAAGCCCCCGGGCCCAGGGCCCCCCGCCTCCGATCTTCCCCACAAAACCCTAGGAAAATCCCCTGCAGTACTCCCAGGCTGGCACTGGGAGCGGCTGGGGGCTGGCAAGAGTCTGCAGCATCCTCTGGGGCCTGGTCCTGGGCCGCCCCCGGGACTCCAGGCCTGGCATGGTTCAGGGGGACATGGGGAACTGTGCCAAGAGGCCCCGGTGCCGGGGGCCAAAGGTAGGAGGGCTAAAGGGGAAAAGCCTTCCGAGGCAGGACTAGACCCTGAAGGGCCTGTTACGGTGGGCAGAGTCCTAAGAGGGTGGAGCTGGGCCTGGCCGGGGAGTGCACAGATGGAGAGGGTGGCTGTGTACTGCCCCAGAATGAGATTTTCTTCCTGGAAGCCCCAGACTCTGACTCATCCTGCTATTGGCTCCCACAGACCACTTGGTCTCCCTGACTAGGTCCCCAGGTCCCACCTGGCTGTCCCATCGCCTGCAGCAGGTCCCTGCTCTCTGCTAGCCAGCCTTGACCTAGAAGACACAGCTTGAGCACAGGGTCTCACTCTGCCCCTGGCTTTCTCAGTGACCTTGGCCAAGTCCCTTGGCTTTTCTGGGCCTCAGTTTGCCCAAATGAATAGTTAAGGGACGGCCCCTATCAACCTAATGTGTTAAGGGGTGAGGGTCCCAAACACCCTGAGCCCCTTCCCCACAGTCCTATGCTGGGTTCCGAAGAGAGGAGAGGCTGGTGTGCTGGGGGAAGAGGGGTGGTCAGGTCCAGTGCTCAGCAGCCACTGCCCCAGCTCATGGCTGGCTCTGCTACAGGACCCCTGGCAATGGCCCAGCTCCTCCCCCAGGGGCTCCCACCACAGCCCCAGCCCCAGCCCCAAGGAACAGGGGGGACCCAGGCCGGGCGTCCAGGGCTACTCGGTGCTCAGCAGCCTGGTGGGGCCTGCCTGCATCTTCCTGCGGCCCAGCATCGCCGCCACCCAACTCGTATGTACGGCCTCCCGCCCGCAAGCCCACCTACACTTGTCCTCTCACTTTGCCTCTCCTTGAACAGGGAGAGTGGATTGAGTGGGGACATCAGAGCAGAGGCATACAGATCCAGGGTAGGAGGCAGAGGGGGGCAGAAAGTGACAACTCCAGAAATAGGAGAGAGATCAATAGTGACATTGGGGCTGGCAGGGCCAAGTCTGAGCTTCTACCCAATACCCAAATCTACCTCTGGCAAAGGGAACTCCATGCCCCTAGGAGAGGGTGACAGTGTGGGTGGAGAAGGCGGTAGGCAAGACCTGGGCAGGCAGCAGGAAGGGGACACCCAGTCACCTAGGCCAGTGAATAGGATGGGGTGGGAATGGGTTTGAGCATCATGAGACAGACACAGGCCCTGTGCCTGCAGGGTGGGGGTAGGACTGGGAGGACCAGGGAACCCCTAACCCTTTTGTGCCTCCTAGGACCGGGAGCTGCGGCCTGAGGAGATTGAAGGTAAAGGTTTGAGAAGGAACTGGTTCCCCAGAGGGTGGGGACAAGGTGGGGACACAGGGCATGGGGCATCAGGTGGGGACACAGGGCATGGGGCATCAGGTGGGAGCCTCAGCAGTCTCCTGGAGGAAATAGGAGCAAGAGGAGACCACAGGAGAGCAGTTCCAGGAGATGGGGACAAGAGTGAGCAGGAAGAGGTTGACAATCACCCCACCCCTCACTGTCAGTTCCTTGGTTTCATTTGACAGGCAAGTCACAGGACCCCTTTTACATTTGCTCATTCAGATAACACTTGCTGGGTGCCCAGTGTGTGGCCTTGCTCTGAGCACTGGGAAACTTGGCAAACTAAGGAGACACAGTCCCATCCCTCAGGAGACCGGCGTGGATAAGTCAGCCACAGTACTAAGGGTGCCAAGTGCTCTCTAGAACACGAACAAGCAGGCCGCAGCAGGGCAAATTTAGAGGGAAGCATTTCTTTAGTGGGCAGCATAGGAATAAAGAGGGAATGCCAGATCCATGAGGCCAGGGATTTGCTCCTTCCTCTCTCTTCCTTTCTATTTAAATTCACTGCTGCATTCCCCATGCCTAGAGCAGAGCTTGGCACACAGTAGATGCTCCTTAAATATTTGCTGGAATGAAAGAACAGCATGTGAAAAGGCCCTGAGACAGAAAAGAGAAACTGATATTTACAAAGAGGGAATAATTGGATCAAAATGAGAAGGGTACACCGGTCCAGGCTAGGATCCAGGGGGACATGGGGGAAGGACTGACTCCATCCTGCCTGGCAGAGCTGCAGGTCGCCTTCCAGGAGTTTGACCGAGACCGGGATGGCTACATCGGCTGCCGGGAGCTGGGTGCCTGCATGCGAACCCTGGGTTATATGCCGACCGAGATGGAGCTCATTGAGATCTCACAGCAGATCAGTACGTGCCTCAGACACACCCCGCCCCAGTCCTCCTGATGCCTCCAGCCCAGGCAAAGGCAGCCCCCAGATCCAAGGATCTCAAGGCAAGATCTCTGCCTCTGCAGAATCTCACCACCCTCTCTGAGGAGGGCAGAGCAAGAACCATCATCCCCATTTTACAGATGAGGAAATTGAGTCTCTGAATGGTTTAGTGACTTGTCTAAGGTCACACAGGAGGTTCATTGGAGCCAGGACTCAAACCCAGCCTCATTCTTCAGGAAAATTAAGGAAAGCTCCAAGAATTTTAAAAAGAGTGGTTTTTCTTTCACCTTTGGCCAAATCTGTACCTTGTTTGGAGCTCAACTGGGGTCAAGAAATACAGATGACCCAGCCTTGGGGCACGGAGGGAGGGCAGGGCCCACTTCAGAAGGGAGGGCGTGGCAGGGCCTGGGCAGGGGTCTCTGAAGCCTTGGGTCTCTAACGGATGGGCCCCCCAGGTGGCGGGAAGGTGGACTTTGAAGACTTTGTGGAGCTGATGGGCCCCAAGCTGCTGGCGGAGACGGCAGACATGATCGGTGTCAGGGAGCTGCGGGATGCCTTCCGGGAGGTGCTGCCCTTGGGGCTGGGTGGGGAGGGGCAGCATGGCTGTGGCAAGTGAGGGGCTGAGCGAATGAATGTCAGTGACCAATGCCACCACAGTTTGACACCAACGGAGATGGCTGCATCAGCCTGGCCGAGCTACGGGCGGCCCTCAAGGCCCTGCTGGGGGAGCGCCTCAGCCAGCGGGAGGTGGATGAGATCCTGCAGGACATCGACCTCAATGGGGACGGCCTGGTCGACTTCGAAGGTACTGGCAGGTTCTTAACAGATAAGGAAAGGAGAAAGGGAGCCTTATCACTGTGTGCCATCCCCAGCACTAAGCACCCCCTTTCCTAGTTAATAAACACGGAGAACCTAGCAGGAAGGGAGAAGCACAGGTGCTTAGCAGAAGGTGGGTGGAGCCAAGATTTAAATCTGGGCAGCCTCATGCAGAACACAGCTCTTCCCCTGTGCTGCCTTCCCATAAGGGAAGCAAGCATTAAATAATATTAGGAAGCCAAGGAAAATTATTATGTGGAAAGGCTGGCCAGGTGTGCTGTAATCCCAGCACTTGGGGAGGCTGATGTAGGAAAAGCACTTAGGGACAGATGTTCAAATCCCACCTGGGCAATAGTGAGACCCTGTCGCTACAAAAAAAAAAAAAAATTGAAGAAGAAGAAAAAGAAGAAAGAAAAATTAGCTGGCCATTGTGACAGGCATCTATAGTCCCAGCTATTCAGGAAGCTGAGGCAGGAGGATTGCTCTAGCCCAGGAGTTCTAGGCTGCAGTGAGTTATGATGACACCACGGCACTCTAGTGTAGGCAACAGAGCAAGACCCTGGATCAAAAAAGAAAAGAAAAGCATTCCCTAAAGTAGGCCCCAAAGTTGCTCCTGAACTTCCCAGTGATCAAAGCAAAGAAGAAAACAGTTCAGTTGCAAGGGGTTGTTTTTGTTTGGGGGATTTATTTGTATGTAAGACAAAGCCCTCTTTTCCTGGCTTTGTAGCCTATTCTGTATCAGATCCAGGGGAAGCCCTTGAAAGCCCTCCCCTCAACCACACTCCCACCTTCTCCAAGCCTGGCAGATTGGCCTTGTCCCTAGTGGTGTCCAGAGAGCAGGCTCAAATCCTTGGCTTTGTCCCGGCAGAATTTGTGCGAATGATGTCTCGCTGAGCCTGCACAGAAACTAGTGGCAGCAGACAGGACTTGAGAACAACCACAGCCTCTGCCTGCCAGGTTGTTCCTTAAAGCCCACCACCTCCATCTGGGACCCTTCTTCCCCATCCCCACTTATGTGCAATGCCCTTGCCTGCCTTCACCCCCACCACTACTCCTCCAGTGAAGCCCCCTGCGTCATTGCTGATTCTCTGGCAATAAAGTATCCTCAAGCCTGGGGAGATGGCTTTTGTTTCTCACTTGCAAAGCCCCAATATTTGGCCCGCAAAAGTCAAGTCTTGGGGCTATCCTCTTGGACCACAAGCCCCTTCAATTGTGAGCCCCAGGTAGGTGGGGACTTTCTCTTCTTCCTCTCTGGATCTTGGGCCCAACCGAGGGCAAGTGTCAGGAAACATCCAGGGGTAAACCCAATCTGCTTCTCCCACAGCTCAATGGTGTGTGTTGGGTCCATGGTTCCTGCCACTTGTCCTCCTGCCACTTAGAGGGTGGAGAAAATACTGGCCAGAGGGCTTTTCCCAGGCTTGACCTCACTCCCTGCTGTAGCAGCGATAAGGTGTGCGTCAGAGCTCCCACAAGAACTTCCCAATCAGCTTCGAGCACGAGCACGAGTGAGTTAGCTGAGGGGCTGGGCTGCTGGCTCCTTCAGGAGACATGTTTGTTTTAGGGCTGACACTGCTGACTGGGCACAGTGGGGAGCTAGGACCTGGACACTTCTGCCTGATGCCAGGCTCCTCTAGTGCATGAGACCCCCTTTGAGTCAGCTGAGCCACATTCAGATCTGCCTTAAATCAGAGGCTGTACTGCCCGATCCCCTTCTCCCCTTTTTATCATTCTCATATCTTAACTTCATCCCAGGGTCTGCCTCATGAATGACCCACATGACACGTCTCCTCACTCCAAGCCTACCCCCATCGTCATACCCCATTTTTCAAACTGAAGAAACTGACAGGCTGAGTGTCTTATGCCATTCCTGCTGCTATAACAAAATACCTTAGACTGGATAATTTGTTAACACCACAAATGGATTGCTTACACTTACAGTCGCTGGGAAATCCAAGATCAAAGTGCAGATTGGTTCCATGTCTGGGCAGGACTCAATCTCTGCTTCCAAGATGGTGCCTTGAGCAAGGCATGGGTGGTTCAGTGGTAGAATTCTTGCCTCCAAAGATAGCACCTTGATCTGATTCCTCCAGAGATGTCCTCACATGGGGAAGGCAGAAGAGGTACTAATCCCATTCACGATGGCAGAGCCTTCATGGCCTAGTCACCTACTAAAGGCCCCACCTCTTACCACTGGTGCGTTGCGGATTGACTTTCAATATGAATGTTGGAGGAGACACAAACACTCAAACCATAGCACCAAATCTAAGAGACTTGCTAGAGGTCATACAACCTTACTGCCCTCTTTCTCCACACACTACCAGATTATTCTTCCTAAAATGTTACTTGCATTTTGTCACATTCCTGTTCAAGAATGGGCCATGATTCCCCATATTGCTTCCAGGTCAATCTATCCCTTTCGCCTGGCACCAGAAGGCGCCAGGAAGACAAGGGCCTGGCCTAAAATCACACAAAATTGAGATGAAGGAAGGTGAGACTTGCATGCAGATCTGGGGACTCTAAAACCACAGTGCCAAACAGAGAGGGAGCCTCAGGGTCAATGTGGGCCCAGGATGGGTCTCAGCCTCTTCTAGCTCCGGTGGAGGCCTGACTGCAGCTCCTACCTGCCAAGAGGGAGGATAAACCCTGACCTACCTGGTCAAGAAGGGATGGGAACTCTCAGGACTCAGTGAGGACTCATGCCTGGTCCTCACATCACTCCTGGCAACTAGATGGGTCTGGGACAGAGCAGACAGGCAGCCGCTATGCTCTGCCCAGCCTAGAGCCTGGACACAGAGGTGACAGGGCTGGCTGCAGCAGCCTTAGCACCACTTTCCCTGCAGATCTCAATTAATCCTTAATTCTCAATTAGGTGATCTCTCCTGCCAATCTGTCAGCCCTGGGATGAGGATGAGTTGCCCCAGGGCTTCTCTGGGAGCCAGAGCCCACCCTCCCTCTCACCACCCTCACAGCTGACACAGATGGCATTCTGCCTGAGAAATGTCTGTCTCTGCTGAAGGGGACATGAGCCACGGGAAACCAGAACCCCACTCAGGATCAGCCTCCCACCCCTCAGCCAGGCAGGCTCTACAATTGGAGCACTAGAAGTGGGCATGATGTGTCTGCTGGCCCCAGAAATGTTCACAGCACCTCCAAAGCTCAAAGATCCCTGCATCCCAAAAGGGCTTCTAGTTCAGAAGGTTCCAGTGGACAACAGCCAGAGCAGGGGTCAGGGCCAAGGAAGAAACAGCAGATAGGTCAACACCTTGGCCTGGGTACCACCTTGGGGAGCCCCTCCCCCACTAAAGGTAGCACCTGCTGCCCAGCTCCACTGACTAGCACTATCACAGCAGCTACAAGAGCTTCTGATGTCCCAAAAGAAGCTGTAAATTCATATTTTTACATTAAATCCACCTTAAATATTTTGAATGTAACATGCATTCAGTCAGGTGTGTAAACCTTAGGTCCAGGTCCACAGCTCAATGAATTTGGACATGTGTATGCACTCAGGTAACTATCACCTGAGCAGAGGTACTCACTGAAATAAAATACCACTTATTTCATTTTAGAATAGTCAGGCTTATAGGTGTATTGTGAAGATGGTACAGAAAGTTTCAAATATGCCACCCAGCTTCCCCTGTGTATCCTTAGGGCTCTCCAGAAACACAGACCCAGCAAGATGTCTGTATACACCAACTGATAGGTGGATAGATAGGAAGGAAAGAGGATAGATACCCATTGGGAGCTCTTTTCGTTAGCTCTGGGTCCCTGTGACATACCCCCATCATTGTCTGTGTGGGTTTTCTTTTTTTTAGCCCTTTATTTTCTGGCACTACGAGAAACTCCATGGTCATCTTGTACATTTCCTGTCCCCAGTCCTAGAATCAGCCATTTCTCCAAGGAGCTCTGGCTCGTTTTGTTGGAGAATGGTGTTAGACACTAAGATCTGGGCACTACACGAGGTTGATGGCTACACCTGTGTTTGTGGTGGTGGGTTTGTCTCGAGGCCCTCTCAGCTGATAAAGCAAGGAGTGTGTGCATATCCACAGTGTGTGTCTTTGCACATCCATAGACATGTCTGTGTGTAAGCAATTGGATCTATAGTAAGCCACACGTGAGTTCATACTGAAGCCTCCAACTCCACTCTGTTGCCACGTGGATTGTTCTAGCCTCTCCCCTTGCTTTTCTAACTTTTCCCTCCAACAGGGAGAAACCTCCCAACATCCATCCTCCATTTACTTAATTGTTCGATTTCAGTGTACATGAGGAGTGGTTTCGGAATTGGTAGAAGTCCTGTACTCTCGTGGGACGCAATTGTATCAGCTGGAGAGTACGGTGCTCATGTGCAGCCCTGTTAGCCTTTAGTCCAACAGACTCCAACACATTTCCAGGTCAGTAGCACCTTATTCCCCTACACCCTTCAATGAGGTGGTTTCATACTTCTGTAATATTCTGATTCTTTGGTCACTTTCTGTATTCCATCCTGGGAACCACTGACTTTAATTTGCATACATTGAAAGTTAACTCATGACAAATACTTAATGTCTTCCCCTCACCATTGCAGTATCATATGAAAAAGGTTTACTCCCCTAAAAGAATCACCTATGCGCCACCTGTTCAATTGTAACAGATAGTAATCTGTTAACTTTCTATATAATTTTCCCTTTTCCAGAATGTCATACAGTTGGAATCACATACTGTGTTAGTTTTTTAAGACTGGCTTATTTCACTTAGCAATTTACAGTAAGAGGTAGCTATGTCTTTTCATGGCTAGATAGGGAATTTACTTTTATTACTCAATGATATTTCATTGTATAGATATATTACAGTTTGTTTATCCATTCAAACTGGAAATACATCTCTATTGCTTCCAGTTTTGGAGATTATGAAACTGTAATAAACATTCACATGCACATGTATATGTGTGGACATAAATTTTCAAATCAGTTGGGTCAATACTCAGGAACACAACTACTGGGAAAGCCACCAAACTGTCTCATAAAGTGGTGATACCATTCTGCATCCCCACCAATAATGACTGAGAGGCGTTGCTCCACATCCTTGCCAGCAGTTGATATTGCTAGTTTTTTGGATTTTAGTCATTTTAACAAGTTCTGTAGTAGTATTTCCTTGTTGTTCATCCATCTATTTTTCAACATTTTATTATAGAACTTTTTAAACATATAGTAAAGTTGAAAGAATTGTACAGAAACGCAGTGTTGGCCACTAATACAAAGACCTAAATCACTGGGCAGGCTGAAAAGCCCATGTGTGGGCCCCACTTTTCAACTTCTTCTTCTTCTTTTTTTCTTTTGAGATAGTTTGTCACCCTTGGTAGAGTGCCATGGCATCATAGCTCACCGCAACCTCAAACTCTTGGGTTCAAACGATCCTCTTGCCTCAGCCTCCCAAGTAGCTGGAACTACAGTTACCTGCCACAATGCCCAGCTATTTTTAGAGACACGGTCTCGGTCTTGCTCAGGCTGGTCTCAAACTCCTGAGAAATCCACCTGCCTTGGCCTCCCCGATTGCTGGGATTACAGGCGTGAGCCACTGCACCTGGTCTACACGTTCCAACTTCTGACTTGGAGGCTGTAACGTTGAAAGGCTCCAAAATCCAGAAGATATGCTCCAGGGCTGGGGCCTAAGAGGAGAGGGGAGCTACCGAAGCATTCGACCGAGAGACTCATGCTATCTTCCTCCCAAGTGGACAGGGTCCTCTCCCTGGGACAGGCCACAGTTGTCACCTTGGACCTCCTTTAAGGAATTCTGTTCTCCTCCTGCCACAGCCAACTGCTCCAAGAAGGAACATCTAAAACTGCGTCAGTACAACATTCAGTCCCAGTTACCTCCCAAGCATACTCCTCCTCCCAAACATGGGTATTGTCGACTGAATGTTTGTGTTCCTCCCCCAAATTCACGTGCTGAGGCTCTAATCCCCCAGTGAGGCTATATTTTGAGCTAGACTTCCAAGGAAGTAAATGAAGTCATAAGGATGGAGCTCTGATCTGATAGGATTAATGTCTTATAAGAAGAGACACCAGAAAGCTCATTCTCTTTCCCTGCACTAAGGAGGCCATGTGAGGACATAGCAGGAAGGTGGCCATGTACCACAGCCCTTACCAAAACCAACCATGCTGGCACCCCGATCTCAAACTTCCAGTCTCCAGAACTATGAAAAAATCAATTTTGGGGCGGTTCCTGCGGCTCAATGGGTAAGGGCACCAGCCCCATATACCAAGGGTGGCAGGTTCAAACCCAGCCCCGGCCAAACTGCAACAAAAAAATAGCCAGGCATTGTGGCAGGCGCACTTTGGGAAGCCAAGGCAGGAGGACCACTTGAGGCCAGGAATTCAAGACCAGGATGGGCAACATAGCAAGACCCTGTCTCTAAAAAAGTAATAATAATAAAATTTAGACAGGTTTGGTAGCATATCCCTGTAGTCTCAGTGAAGCTGGCGTAGGAGGATCACCTGAGCCCAAAAGTTTGAGGCTACAGTGAGCTATGACTTAGCCACCATATCCCAGCCTGGGAAACAGAGTGAGACTCTGTCTCTAAAAATAATTTTTAAAAAACTATTTGTCAGGCGGCACCTAGGGCTCAGTGGATAGGGTGCTGGCCCCATATACGGAGGGTGGCAGGTTTAAACCCAACCCTGGCCGAACTGCAACAACAAAAAAATAGCCAGGCATTGTGGCAGGTGCCTGTAGTCCCAGCTACTCGGGAGGCTGAGGCAAGAGAATTACCTAAGCCCAGACGTTGGAGGTTACTGTAAGCTATAATGCCACAGCACTCTACCAAGGGCGATAAAGTGAAACTCTGTCTCTAAAAAAAAAAAGACATATTTGGGCAATGTCTGCAGCTCAGTGGGTAGGTCACCAGCACCATATACCGAGGGTGGCAAGTTCAAACCCGGCCCCGGCCAAACTGCAACAAAAAAATAGCCAGGCATTGTGGCGGGCGCCTGTAGTCTCAGCTACTTGGGAGGCTGAGGCAAGAGAATCACCTAAGCCCAGGAGTTGGAGGTGGCTGTGAGCTGTGTGACGCCACGGCACTCTACCAAGGGCAATAAAGTAAGATTCTGTCTCTACAAAAAGAAAAGTATTAGTCAGCCCAAGCAGACTATTATAATGAGCGATAGAGAAGGCAAGAAGATCTAGAGTTTGGAAGGAGTAACACTCAGAGGCTCCTGTTCCTGTACTATCCACAGCAGACTTCTCCAGAGTGCAGCCTCAGTGCTTTGGGTAGGCCTTGATCAACATTTTATTTTTAACAATAGTAGTTAGAATATGTATTAGAAAACTATAGAGTACATTGAGCACATGTTTAAATAGACATTGTTGCTTTTTCTTTTTATTTGAAGTTTTTACAAAGTGAGTTGATTTGAAGGAAATATTAAATAGATGGCAAGACTGCTGAAGGAGTCCCACAAATGGCTGAAGTTAGGAAGCCCTGGATTCAGTGGTTAACTCAGATTCCTTGCATCCAGGGCACCAGAGGTTCCCTCCTGCCACTGTAGTTATCTCTACTGTTCTGCCCTCACTTTCCCATGACCTCTCCAGCCAAAACATGACATGTTCTCCAAACATGTTGCTGCCTGGTGCTGACCTCTTAACTTGCTCTCACACTTCCAAGCTTTTGTGTATGCCAGCTCCTCTACCCGGAGAGAGCTTCTGTCTCTGCTCTACTCAAGTGCCACCTCCACTGGAAAGATGGGGCAAGCCCCTTCCTCTGAGTTCCACTGCACCCTGCCCGGGTCTCCACTGTGGTCACTGTCCTGCTGCAATGTAAGACATTGCTTTCCTGTCTGTGTCAGAGACTAGGAGCTCCTTGAGGATAGAGGTCATGACCAGTTCATTTCTGTATCCTCAGCATTCAGCACAAGGCCTGGGATGGAGGAGAGAATCAAGAGATGTTTGTAGTTTGAGTGAATGAATGTCCTGGGATGAAAAAAATCTACAGAGCTGGGGACAGAAGGATACCTGAGGCCAGAGAGGTTTGGGGAAGGAGCCTGGGACAAAGAGTCCGTGAGAGGAGGAGGGTCTGAGATCTAAGTCTGTGAGGAATGAGATTTAAAGGGTGGGATCCAGGTGGTGGAACAGAGAGATCTAGGGCACTGCAGAGGGATGGGAAAGAGGGGAACAAAACAATACGCATCTTATGTCTATTCATTTCATCCACAAAACAACCCTATGAGATAATTATTATTGTCCCCATTTTACAAGGGGGGGAAGGTGAGGAACACTGAGGTGAACCACTTGCCTTGGGGGAAATCGCTAGTGAGGGTGGTGGCTGGCTCCAGTCGGTGCTTTTGTGCGCGACCCATTTGGTCCAGGGTCCGCAAACAGTAAGTCTTCACGGAAGGTCAGCCGTAACCGCTATCATTATCTGGGCAGAGGCGTAGGGCCTTGGGGAGAGGGGAGGAGGGGTCTTTGAGGTCGCCCTTGGACCTAACATCTGCCTAGACCTGAGGACCAGCCAATCCGGAGGAGCTGCGGGTCGCTGCATTGGTGAGGGACCCATTGCCATGGGAACAGAGGCCTCAGGCGGACGCATGCGCAGATCGGGACCGGGTGTTGAACCGGTGAAAGGTGACGTAGAAACGCACGGGGTGGGGCGCGGGGCTCGGCACGTCAAAGCCCTGCGTCCTTCGGCCCCAGAGCACAGGAGAGGCGCGTACGGCGGGGCGGCGGCATTAGCAGCTCCTGGTGAACCGACATTGGCGCGGAGCTGACGTGCGAAGCGGCGCGAGTGAAACGTGAGGACTGCACCCGCGCCCGGGAATACCCCGCAGCGCGAACCGGCGGCCCAGACTCGTGTCCTGGTTCCCGAGGCCCCGCCTCCCGGGCCTTGGGACTAATCGGATTGAGAGCGCGCCGGACCGGGCCGCGAACTCGCCAATTGCGGAGGGCGGCGGCCACCACCCAATCCCGAGCAGACAGGTGCGAGGTCCAGAAGACGGAGGCCAATCTGCAGCGGTTGCGACCTGTTGGGGCAGGTCTCGGCCAATAAGGAGGCGCGAGTGACATCTTTGCTCGCCAATCGGGAGTGAGGAAACGTTTGTGTCCGCCCGCCCTTCCGGCCGGAGCTCTATTTACCAGGGGCGTGCAGTCCGCTTGCCAATCAGAGCGCGGCCGAGTGGCCCGGCAGCCAACCCTCGAAGAGCGGTCGGCTGGTGTCCGCCGCACCCAGGAGTAGGGGATGTCCTACAAACCCATCGCCCCCGCCCCCAGCAGCACCCCCGGCTCCAGCACCCCTGGGCCGGGCACCCCGGTCCCTACAGGTGAGGATCCAGCTCTACCCCTGCTCGCCTGCCCGGGCGTCAAGGTTTCGAAGAGAAGACGGCCTAAGTTCTGCCCGCCCACCCTCGCTGAGCCTCGGTTTGCTGGCCTGTGAAGTGGGCGTGGTCACGTATGGGCTTGTAGGTGGAGCGCAGGGGGAGGGGTTTGTTCCTGAAGTTGATCCGCGTGGAATGAAGCATCCTTTGGAGGGAACCCGGTCGGGGGCTTGGAAAGCTGGGAGGCGTCGCTGCCTGGTGCTGACCTCTTAACTCGCGCCTGTTGCAGCCGGAAGTGTCCCATCGCCATCAGGCTCAGTGCCAGGAGCCGCTGCCCCTTTCAGACCACTGTTTAACGACTTTGGACCACCTTCCATGGGCTACGTGCAGGTGAGTAGGAACAAGGGTTTGCTTAGAGATGGGGACTGGATTCTCACTCCCCTCTAGGGGCCTGGTCTCACTGCCCTGTTCTCTTTTGACATAGGCCATGAAGCCACCTGGCGCCCAGGGCTCACAGAGCACTTACACAGACCTACTGTCGGTCATAGAGGAGATGGGCAAAGAAATCCGGCCCACCTATGCTGGCAGCAAGAGCGCCATGGAGCGCCTGAAGAGAGGTAAGGGAGGCTAGGCTCACCCTGTCCTGCTAAAGAGGCTGACACTGGACAGTCGTTCTTCATTAGGAAATGAAGGACACCTGGAGACCACCTCACGCCTAGACTAGAGCCAGTATCACTACCCAGAGAGGTTTGGAATTGAATTGAATTGAGTCAATTTCCAGGGAAGAGCATAGTAATTTGCATTTAAGGGGTGAATGTGAGGATTAGCCACACCTCTAATGTCATCCAGCCCCTCATTAGAGTTGAGTTTTTCTTGCTAAAAGGAAAGGGAGTGGAGAGGGAGGGGTTGGGCTGTGGAGGGTTGCTGAGACCCCATTCCCCCCACCCCTACCCCAGGCATCATCCATGCCCGGGCTCTAGTCCGAGAGTGCCTGGCAGAGACAGAGCGGAATGCCCGCACGTAACAGGAAGCAGCTCCTCGTCTGGACGTTTCCTGGCCACTGCAGAGCACCTGCTTCTCCCTGGCCTTCATCCCGAGTTGCACTAACCATCCTGAGCTTCCTATCCTGTGTCCCTTGGTGGGTACCCTCCAGGAACCAAGGGGGAAGCTCTCACTCCAGTTGGCAGCACTAACTGTCCTCCCCAAGATTTAGCAGCGAGGTCATTGCAAGTCCCACCCATGACCTGCCGACAGTGTTGATCCAACTGGGGCTTTCTCCTTTCTGTGTCCCCTCCACCAGCCCTTCCCCAGCATCTCACATCACTGTCCCAGGCCACCTCCTCCCCCAGCAGGGACTCAGAAGCTCCCTGCCTTGTCTCCTGGGCCATAGCATCTCTTTTCTCAGTGTGTCTTTTGCTAAATATACCCTTTTTATATAAATAAAAGATGATTTGGAGTTGTTCTCTCAGTTCTGAGCCTTTCTGGGTTTGGTTCTGCTAAGCCTGGTGAGACCGGAAGAAAGCAGGGAAGAGACTCAGGGAAGGGCATAGGGTGGCGGTGCAGGGATGGGGAGGCTGACGGAACCCGGTTTTGCCTTGCCTCAGCTGTCCACAGGCCTTGAGTGGAACTCTGCCGCTCAGCTGTAAGTGGAAGGGGCTGGGCCCTGGGAGCCGGCAGCCCTGTGCGCCTTCCTGTGGAGACGCCAGGGGGCAGTGCAGGGCCTTGGCTGCCTCCACAGCTGGAGGCGCTGCCAGCCTGGGCCCAGAGGGCTCTTCCTCTGGGTTGGCGGTGACGCCTGGCAGGATAGAAATGCCAGTTCACTTGAGCCACTCCCTCACACGCCTTAATGCCCTAACAACACCCTAAACTCTAAATCGGCCCTGAAAGTCTCTGACCCCTCAGAGGGAGGGGCACTGCTGCTTCCCTCCCCTGGCACTTGGCAGCAGAGTCTAGGGGAAAAGCCTGGCTTCCAACGTAGGTGAGACCCGGCTCGGTGCTGCCATCCACTGCCACAGCACCTTTTAGCAGGCCAGGCGTGACCCCGTGAGCCCAGCCCTTGGTGTCTTGGCCTTTGCCCAGGGTAGCTGGGTGGCCAGACTTAGAGACCTGGAAGGCATGGGTGGGGAAAGCCTTGTGGCACCCTTCAGGTGTTAGCCCAAAGATTTGTAGTGAAGTCCTGCCTCTGTCTGGGTGTGTAGCTTAGTGACTCTGGAGGTCTGGCGCCCAGGACCCCAGCCCTGGGTGGAGGCAAGTCAGCCAACAGTTTCTAGGCAGACTACAGTGGGGAGGCATCTCCCCTACCCTGGGTCTCAGGGTCTAGGGTCAGAAGGTGAAGAGCTGGGGATCATGGGCCTGGGACCCAGCCTGTCAAACTCCACCCCTTCGTTTTACCCAGGAGGGCCGGGCCAGGGTGGAGATAAGGAACCAGGAGTCTTTGGGGACCCAGACAGCACGGAGGGAGTACGAAGCACCAGCATTAGGAGAATGACCTCTTCCCCGGCTGCCTTGAGGAAGGAAGGCAGGGGCCTGCTCCAGTCCGCTGCGGGCGGGGCTGCCCGGACCCCGCGGGGGTGGGGAGGGCCTGCGGGGCCCAGGAAGGGGGCGGGGCGGCCGCGGTGACGCGGAGGGCGGCAGGGAAGGACGGCAGGGGCGCCGGCAGGCGGACTGAGAGGAAGGTCGGGGCCATGGGCCAGCGCTGCGCCTGCGGAGGGTCCGGCCACTGCTGGAACCCGAGGCTGGGGCTGAGGACGCTTGGGGCTCCGACCCAGTGGCCGGCCGTCCCCACCCGGGCCGGGTGAGGGGCTCCTGTCCTAAGCTAGAGGTGAGCCGGGACATCGGCAGGCGGGCCAAGAGTACTGCTGGGGACTGGGACGCCGAGGAGCAGAGGGAAGTGCGGACAGCCGGGCCTCTCGCCCGCTCACTGGGTGCGAGGTGGGAGGAGGTGGCAAGGGGAGAAGGGGTGTCTGCGGCGGAACTGTGGCGCCGGACGGGGCGCAGGTGGACGGAGCGGGTCTCCTGGGGCGGGAGCTCATGGGATACCCTCTGGAGCAGCTCTTGCCTCAACCTGAGAAGGGGCTCAAACCCCAGGGAGGATGACGGGATGGTTGCTTAGGCGAGTGTAGAGAGTCGGTGAAGGCCAGGGGTCAAGGAAGGATGCTGGGGAGGAAGAAGTCTTGGACCTGGCTGCCTCCAGGGTGGGGGGAAAACGCGATATCCGGTCCTGGAAGATAGGTTCAGGGGCAAGGTGGGGGGAACACTGGCAGAGATGCTGGGGCGCACGGGGCCGCTCCACGCAGAGACACCCGGGGGACAAGATTCTTGGTGGACGTCCGGAACAACACAGGACCCCGCCGACTCAGAGAAAGGGATGCAGGGGGTGGGACCCGGGGGCAGGTCGTGGAAGGCGGACCTGGAAGGAGGGGCGGAGGCTCCTGGGGGCTCGCCGCCGAGGGGCGTCGCTCCGAGGAGGCTAGGACGCTAGATCGCGGCGCGGCGGGAGAGGTGAGGCTGGCCCTCCTGCTGGCCGGAGCCCGCCGCTCTGGGGGGCCCGCGTCAGCGCGCGGTTGCCAAGGCAACGGGCGGGCGGGGGGCGGGGGCTGCACCGAAAAGAGGTCAGCGCTCAGTCTTGCTGCGGCTCCGGCCCCCGGCTTCGCGGACGGCGGGGCTGGGCGCACCTCTGCCTCCCCTGCGGCCGGCCGGGGCATGGGGTCCCGCCGCGCCAACCGCGCGGCCGGCGCGCTGGGCTCGGGACCGCGCGCCGCCGCCCGGCACTGACTGCCGTGCTGTGCCCTGCGCCAGGCGGAGCGGAGGCCGCGCGCGGCCCGCTGAACGCCTTCAGGATGCTCATCAAGGAGTACCACATTCTGCTGCCCATGAGCCTGGACGAGTACCAGGTGGCCCAGCTCTACATGATCCAGGTGAGGGCGGTGGGCAGGGGAAGACAGGTGGGCCGATGGCGGGCGCGCAGGCTGCACAGGGGACAAGGGGTGGAGCCCAACTGACACCCCCCGCCCCAGCTCTGCTGGGGCTTGGAATGGCTCAGAACCCAGGAGGAGAGACAGTCCGCTCTTCGGACGCGGGGGTGGGGGAAAGGCTGTGGGGAAGGGGCAGAAGAACTGAGTGGGGCCCCCCACTAAGTACCCAGCCTGTGATGGAGCCTCGGCCTCCTGTGATCTTCCTTAATCCTCCTCAGAATCTGTAATCCTATGGGGAAAGGGAGCCAATGAGGAGACAAGGGTGAGGAAGGGGACCTAGGTGGGAGAGAAGGGGCAGGAGGGGGTCTGGAGAGGCCTGGCAACCCCAGGTGGTCAGGGAAAGGAGGTGAGGATCAGGCTGCAAAGTGAGGACAGGGATGGGGCAGATGGGGACAGGGGGTGAAGGAGGTGTCTGGGCTTGGGCTGTAAGGAGAGTGAGCCAGGGCAGCTCTCAGAAAGAGGGTTGGTGCAAGGCCTCAGGCATGTCTGTTCCAGATTTGTTCTCTAGAACTGTGAATCAGTCTGAGGAGACAGGAGGGCTGGGACCCAGCCTCAGGGGGTGACAGAGCCAAGTTTGGGCTCCAAAACTATAAAAAGACAGGATCAGGTGCTCTACAGCTATAAGGAGTGTGGCAGGAGCTGGGACTAGGGTCCCAGAGACAGAGGGGACCTGGTTCAGGGCCTCTGGGAGGTGGAAACACCTAGTCCTCTTCTGGTCCATTCTTCTGTCTCAGCTGCCCTGGACACCTGGCTCCTCTGGGAGCACACCCAATGCACTCCCACCTGGGAGCTTGCACTACCTCCCCCTTGCCTTGAGTAGGCCCCACCCCACATTCACTGGGCTCCTCCCTCACCTCCTTCAAGTCATGGTCAAGGAAGCAGGGTCATGTTATCTTCTCAATGAGCCCTCCCCTGACCATCTTATCAAAGCTGCAGTTCCTGGCCCTTGATGCCCACTTTCTTTTCTAAGCTTTCTCTTTCACAGAATCCATACCACATAATTTGTTTTTTTCTGTTGTCTGTCTTCCTATACTTGAACCTAAGTTCCACAAAGGCAGGAGGCTTTGTTCTATTCATCACTAGATCAGAATTAATAATCCCTAACAATACCCGGAGTGGAGCAGACACTTGATAAATATGTGAATAATTGAATCAAGCGCTGAGTTGCAGAATCCCATGGGGGCCGGTCGGGGTGGGGCAGCAGGTTTGGGTTTCAGGGAGTTGAAAAGGCCAAGACTAGGGCCCCAGAGCTGTGCAGGGTTCCAGGCTGAGCTGGCGATCCCCGGAGCTGAGCTGGGGCCAGATCCCTATTCTGCTCTGCCTTGGGCCACAGAAAAAGAGCCGGGAGGAGTCTAGCGGTGAGGGCAGCGGTGTGGAGATCCTGGCCAACCGGCCTTACACAGATGGGCCTGGAGGCAGTGGGCAGTACACACACAAGGTGTACCACGTGGGCTCCCACATCCCAGGCTGGTTCCGGGCCCTGCTGCCCAAGGCTGCCCTGCAGGTGGAGGAAGAGTCCTGGAACGCCTACCCCTACACTCGAACCCGGTGAGTGGGTGGGACAGGGGCACAGGCCCCCATGAGGGACCAGCCCCACTGGGCACAGTTGTGAGCCCTACCCCTGCCCTCTCCCCAGGTACACTTGCCCCTTTGTGGAGAAATTCTCCATTGAAATAGAGACCTACTACCTGCCTGATGGGGGCCAGCAGCCAAATGTCTTCAACTTGAGTGGGGCTGAGAGGAGACAGCGCATCCTAGGTGAGGCTGGAACTGTGGGGGACCTTGGAGCCCTTCGTAGGCCCCTGCTGCCTCCGCAGGAAACCCTTGACAAGGCTCGGCTCTTTTCAGACCTCAGAGCCTCACTGTGAGAGGCCGTCCTCCCAACCCCAAAAGGCATGAGGCAGGGGTTTAAAGCTGCTAGCATTGCTCAGTGCCTGCCCGAACCCCTCCCCCAGACACCATCGACATTGTGCGGGATGCAGTGGCCCCAGGCGAGTACAAAGCAGAAGAAGACCCCCGGCTGTACCGCTCCGTCAAGACAGGCCGAGGGCCCCTGGCTGATGACTGGGTGCGAACAGCAGCCCAGTCAGGGCCTCTCATGTGTGCTTACAAGCTGTGCAAGGTGGAGTTCCGCTACTGGGGCATGCAGGCCAAGATTGAGCAATTCATCCATGATGTCGGTGAGCACCCAGCACAGACTGAACCCTGACTTTGTAGCCAAAGTCCCTCCACATCTGCTGGGGACACAGAAACAGAAAGCCACCATTTCCATTTGAGGTAGGGACACTGAGGCAGAGGGGTATACAGCCTAGTCAGGGTTCAGGGAAGAAGCTGTCAGCACGATCTCTACCATCCTGGCAGCTCTGACATTCTGAAATGTTGCTGCTTCCATCAAGATTCTAAAATTCTCCATCATTCTGTGAGTCAAGAGAGATTTAGAGAATCTCAGGAGGGTCGCCAGCCCTAACCAGCCACATGTTAAAGAATAGAGGTTAGGAGACTTTGACTCTGATGTCATTCTGTCCCACCCCCAGATCCAAGCTCAGCCCCTGGCCCTGGTGTGCAGGAGACCCTGTTCCACACCTCCCCTCACCCTAACCCATGTAGCTCAGCCCTGCCTCACTGCCCAGGTCCAAGGATGGGTCACCTGCATGTAGAGGGACAATATTCAGGTGGGGGAGTCCTGTGGCCTGGCTTCTGCTCCACTACTGACTCTGCCATGGAAGCTCCAGCAAGCCACTGGTCATCTCTATCTTAACTTTCTCTTCTATAAATGAGGAAGAGATTGAGCCAGATATTAAGAGCTAATATTGACAGTGATCTCACTCACCAGACCCTTTGCTAATTGCCTTTTGTATAAGATCTCCTTCCCCCAGCACCCTACAAAGCAAGAATGATTATTATTCACATTTTATAAAGGAGGAAATTTAGACAGTGATGAAGAACTTTTGTCTTGCATTTGAAGAAAATACCCCAAAACACAAAAAAATGAAAATCACCCACATAAAACCACAGTTAAGATTCTGATATATGTCTTTCCAGAAGTTTATAATTATAACTGAACCATTATTACTGTATTTCCTAGACATTAAGAGTTTCTAAACTCTCAGAATGGGCATTCCACAGATGGGCAATCGAGTGCCAACACTTCGATTGGGGAGTCCTGTGGCCTGGCTTCTGCTCCACTACTGCCACTGCGGTGGCAGGTAAAGGAGGGGAGGGACATAGTTCTGATACCTGGGCACCAACAGGGCTGCGTCGGGTGATGTTACGGGCCCACCGACAGGCCTGGTGCTGGCAGGACGAGTGGACAGAGCTGAGTATGGCCGACATCCGGGCACTGGAGGAGGAGACTGCCCGCATGCTGGCCCAGCGCATGGCCAAGTGCAACATGGGCAGTGAGGGGCCTGAGGCCCAGCCCCCTGGGAAGCCAAACACTGAGGCCCGGTCAGGAGCCAGTAATGCTGGCACTCCCAATGGGCCCGAGGCTCCTCCTGATCCCGATGCCTCCCCGGATGCCAGCTTTGGGAAGCAATGGTCCTCGTCCTCACGTTCCTCCTACTCATCCCAACATGGAGGTGAGTCTGGGCATAGGACAGGACAGGAGGAAGTGACTATCCCACGCTGGCCTCCCAGGCTGAAGCTCAGCGCCCCGTAGGGGGTGTGTCTCCCCAGAGCCTGTCCGAGTGGCGTATGCAGAACATCGCCCGGGATTCCGAGAACAGCTCTGAGGAGGAGTTTTTTGATGCCCACGGTCAGCACTGAGACCTGGTTGGGGGTGCAGGTGTCTCTGAACAGCTTCTCCCACCCCATGACAAAGCCCCCTGTTCCCCTCAGAAGGTTTCTCAGACAGTGATGAGGTCTTCCCCAAGGAGATGACCAAGTGGAACTCCAACGATTTCATTGACGCCTTTGCCTCCCCAACAGAGGCTGAGGGGACACCAGGTAAAGACCCCACCTCAGGACACGGGCCACCAGCACCCGGTATGCAGTGGGGGCTGAGGGAACAATTCAGTCCTAAATTTAATGGGGTCCTGAGATAAAGGTGTCTGAAGAGGAAGGAAAATGGGTGAACAAGGGGTGGGTGGATGATCAGAATGTAGCCAGGGTTCAGAACACCTGAACAGAGCACAGAGAATACAGGAACTAATTTGGGGGCTATGAAGGCTCCACTCAGGAGGTGATGTCAATTCTGGGTTTGGATAGGCCCAGCACTGGCCAACAGCACTCTCTGTATTGATGGAAACATCCTGCCAAGATCTGTGCCAACCCATATGGTAGCCATCAGCCACATGTGGCTTTCGGGCACTTGAAATGGGGCTAGTACACCTGAGGAACTGAAATTGTATTGTATTATATTTTAATTTATTTAACATGTGGCTAGTGGCTACCACCCTGGACATGGCAGGATTAGATAGGCACAGAGGACCCACATGGTCAAAGCCTGGAAAAGCAAAATGACCTGGGAGAGTCAGTGTGAGGAGGGGGCATCGGGCAGACACCAGAACTGGGGTACCTGAAGTGCCAGATGAGGGTCTTCTTGTCCTCATTGGCTTTCACCTGCCTTACAGAGCCTGAAATGGAGGCCACTAAAAGTACTGCGGATGGAGCCCGAGCACCCAAGGACTCAGAGGTGAGTATGGCTGGCCACCCCATGTCATAGTTCTGCCCCTTTACTGGCTTGGCCACTGCTCTGACACCCCCTGGCACCCATTTCACCCTGCAGGGCCCGGATGGAGCTGGGGAGCTGGGGACCGAGGCATGTGCAGTCCACGCCCTCTTCCTCATCCTTCACAGTGGCAACATACTGGACTCAGGACCTGGAGATGCCAACTCCAAGCAGGCAGATGTGCAGACACTGAGCTCAGCCTTTGAGGCCATCACCCGCATCCACTTCCCTGAGGCCCTGGGCCACGTGGCACTGCGATTGGTGCCCTGCCCGCCTATCTGCGCTGCTGCCTATGCCCTTGTCTCCAAGTACTAGCCAGGGGTGGAAGGGCAGGGGACACCCAGGGTCCCCCATGTACAGACTCCTAGGATTAGGGAGTCCCCATGGGGGGAGGGATGCCAATCACCCCATCAGGCACAGATATGGCTGGACCTCTTTCTGGGGAAATGCCTTATGGATACTGACAATCCCAAAAAGGACCCAAAAAGCCAGGGCTTGCCAGCAGGACAAGGGAACATGGGCGGTAGCAGTGGGACTAGAGGCCCCCCACCCACTGACCACACCCCTCCTGCAGCCTGAGCCCCTACAGCCATGATGGCGACAGCCTGTCCCGCTCCCAGGACCACATCCCACTGGCTGCCCTGCCGCTGCTGGCCACTTCATCGTCCCGCTACCAGGGTGCTGTGGCCACTGTCATTGCCCGCACCAACCACGCCTACTCAGCCTTCCTGCGCTCATCAGAGGGCACTGGCTTCTGTGGGCAGGTCAGTGGACAGGAACATTTCCAGGAAACCATCCATCCCCTGCAGCCATGATGGGCTGATGGGTCCTCCTGATGGTGCCCACTCTCTTGCCCAGGTCGTGCTGATTGGAGATGGTGTTGGTGGCATCCTAGGCTTTGATGCACTCTGCTACAGTGCCAATGCAGGCACCGGGAGTCGGGGCAGCAGCCGCCGTGGGAGCATGGTTAGTGTGGTCAGACTCAGCCTCCTCAAGAGGGGGGTTGCCTTTCTCTATCTGTAGGTCTCTGCCCCCAGAAGATGACCTCTCTGCAAGAGAGCAGGTTTCCTGCTGCCTTCCTAGTTCCGAGACTCTGCCCCACCTACCCCACAAGCCCCTGTAGATAAATAGAAATCGAATGGTCTCCAGGCCTAAGGATGTTTCTGTTCCTGTTCCATCTAGAACAATGAGTTGCTCTCCCCAGAAGTCGGCTCAGTGCGGGACCCCCTGGCAGATGGGGAAGGGTTGAGTCGAGCCAGCCCAGAACCCTCAGCCCTGCCTGCCCAGCGTACCCCCAGTGACGTGGCTGGTCACGAACCTGAAGGCTCTCAGAACAGGTGACATTTCTGCCCCATCACCCCCATTCTGGGCACATGCTGGTCTACAAGGCTGCAGCACTGAGTGTCCTTCCCCCACCACAGCCTACATACAGTCTTTGCAACCTCTGCCTCTGGGGAGCCCAGGCGGGCAAGCACAGCCTCCTGCCCACCCGCTGCCAGTTCTGAGGCCCCTGATGGCCCCACCAGCGCTGCCCGCCTCGACTTCAAGGTCTCTGGCTTCTTCCTCTTTGGCTCCCCACTGGGCCTGGTGCTGGCTCTGCGCAAAACAGTGATGCCTGCCTTGGAGGGTGAGCCCTCTCAATGGGGGTGGGGCCACCTCTCATCTTTTGTCTGCCTCTTTCCCCTCTTGTGGCCTCTCATCTCACCTGAGCTGCTGCACCTCCATGGCCATTCCTCATTGTGCTAGGAAAAGGGAACCTGAGGCCCAGAAAGAAGGGACTTGGCAAGACTGGGCTTCCCAGCGTACACTGGGAGGAGCTCTGCACCCACACCATGTCCGGGGAGAGAGAGGTCTGCCAAGCAGGGCCAATGCTGCATCATGAACACAGCAGTGGACCAAAGGCTGGGTTTTGCTCTCAGCCAAGAGGCTGTCTCACTTTATGAAGGTCCCTAGTGACTCCCCAGGGAGTGCAGTTTGGGAAGTGCTGACTCAAGGACACCACACCCCCTACCTCAGAATGCCCACCTGAAACCCACCTCTCTCTCTACCCCTCTATCTTTTGGGTACCCAGTGGCCCAGATGCGGCCAGCCTGTGAGCAGATCTACAACCTGTTCCACGCGGCTGACCCCTGTGCCTCGCGCCTTGAGCCGCTGCTGGCCCCCAAGTTCCAGGCCATTGCTCCACTGGCCGTGCCCCGGTACCAGAAGTTCCCCCTGGGAGACGGCTCATCCCTACTACTGGGTATGCCCCTAGCCATGATAAAGGGGAAAGGAAAAAGGCACCAGCGGGGAGGAAGGGGTTAGTAGAAGGTGTGAGGTGGTTCCCACATCATGGGAAACCTCTTGTTACCACTCCCAGGACCAAGGAGCCCTGCCCTGCCCCCTTGTGGGGGTCTGGATCCCCAGGACCCCCTGACCTGAGCCTAGGAGTGAGTAGGGGATAGGTTAACTAAGCTAAGCTAGAGAGAAACTAATCTAAGGAAGGGGGCAGAGTGACACTGGTATACTGGTGTCTGAGAGCAGCCAGTGTGTGTGTAGAGGGGTGCACTGGGTGTCTTGATGGGGGGCATGGGCAGGTATACATGCAGCTAAGGACTCATTGGCCTGATGGTACAAGTGGGCCTGTGCCAGGTACAGGTGTGTTCCTGTCTGGGCAGGTGGCCACAGACATTCTGGTAGCTCTGGCTGCTGGGGTGAGCTTACGGGAGAGCAATGCCTCCACTTCACTCTTCCAAAGAGGGGCACATGCTGGGATCAGGCCAGGGTCAGGCCAGGGAGGGTGGAGGTGCTGAGCTTCCCTGGGCTCCTGGATAGGAAGACAGAAGGGCAACCTAGGCCGCGTCCAGTGGGTGGCTCATGCCAGTAATCCTAGCACTCTGGGAGGCAGAGGCAGGTGGACTGCCTGAGCTTACAGGGTCGAGACCAGCCTGAGCAAGAGCAAGACCTCGTCTCTAAAAATAGCTAGGCCGGGCATGGCCAGCTACTTGGGAGGGTGAGGCAAGAGAATCGCAAGAGAAAGCCCAAGAGTTTGAGGTTGCTGTGAGCTGTGACATCAAAGCACTCTATGGAGGGCGACAAAGTGAAACTCTGTCTCAAAAATAAAAAAAGGACACCCTAGCCCCGCCTGCTACTGACACCGTCCCTCCTACCCCAGCCGACACGCTGCAGACCCACTCAGGCCTCTTTCTGGAGGAGCTGGAGATGGTGCCCTCAACACCCACCTCGGCCAGTGGTACCTTCTGGAAAGGCAGTGAGTTAGGCACTGAGCCCCCAGCCCAGCCAGCCGTACCCAGCACCACCAGTGAAGTGGTTAAGAGTAAGTCAGCCAGTCACCAACCTCAAGGGTAGAAGGAAGGGGCCCTATTCCATTTCGGCCCAGCCGAAATACCCTTTCCCCAGCATTTGCTCTGGACTCCACCCCCAGCACCCAGCCTGGACTTGGCAAAGAAAAGCCTTGGTGGGAAAGAGGGAGGGAAGAGCATCCAGGGGCCAGGCAGATGGGCACTGGGCAGGAGGCCCTCCTGACTCGCTGCTCGCCGCGCTACGCAGTCCTGGAGCGATGGTGGGGAACCAAGCGGATCGACTACTCGCTGTACTGCCCTGAGGCGCTCACCGCCTTTCCCACCGTCACGCTGCCCCACCTCTTCCACGCCAGCTACTGGGAGTCCGCAGATGTGGTCGCCTTCATCCTACGCCAGGTGGGTTTGGGGACGCGAGACTAGGATGGGGAGCCAGGAAAGGGGCGGACCCTCCCCCCGTTCACGGGCCTCGCATGTGTCCCCCACAGGTGATTGAGAAGGAGCAGCCACACCTAGCGGAGTGCGAGGAGCCGTCCATCTACAGCCCGGCCTTCCCGCGGGAGAAGTGGCAGCGCAGACGCACGCAGGTCAAGATCCGGGTACGCACGAGAGGCTCGGCCGGGTCTCCTCCCCTAACCTCTTTCCCAGTTCTGCCCCACCCCTGGGAACCGCGGGTCTCCTCCTCCTCCGCTCTCGTCCCGCCCACGCCCATCTCCTGCACACTATCCCGACTGGGATTTGCACCTCAGAGCCGCAGGGGTCCATAACAAAGCACGCCCTAGGCTCTACCCCCACCATCTGCTTCCCCCCAGCCCCCAACATGCCTACTCTTGGCTTCCGGTCATGCTGTCCTCTTCCACCAGAACGTCACCTCTAACCACCGGGCGAGCGACACGGTGGTATGCGAGGGCCGCCCCCAGGTGCTAAGCGGCCGCTTCATGTACGGGCCTTTGGACGTGGTCACACTTACCGGGGAGAAGGTCAGGACCCAGGGGCCCCAACCTTTGGTCTCACAGCCCTGCCTGCTGCCCCCAGAAGAGCTCCTGGCCCTCCAGCTCACCACCAGCCCCCAACAACAGACCAGCCTCCGCTGTCCTCTACTTTGGGTCGGGGGAACCTGGGAGCTCTGCCACCATGGACCTTTCTGTCGCCTCTCCCCGCCAGGTGGACGTCTACATCATGACACAGCCACTGTCAGGCAAATGGATCCACTTTGGCACCGAGATCACCAACAGCTCAGGCCGCCTCACCTTCCCAGTGCCCCCAGAGCGCATGCTCGGCATCGGTGTCTACCCCGTGCGCATGGTGGTCAGGTGAGCACGGCGGGCATCTGCGAGGCGGGGCGCCCCAAGTCTTGCCTCCACGCCACTCACTCTCTCCACAGGGGCGACCATACGTACGCTGAGTGTTGCCTGACGGTGGTGGCCCGTGGTACGGAGGCCGTGGTCTTCAGCATCGATGGCTCCTTCACTGCCAGCGTCTCCATCATGGGCAGCGACCCCAAGGTGCGTGCCGGCGCCGTGGACGTAGTCAGGTAGGAGCCATCCCAGCTCTGGCACCCCTTGGTGACTGGTCCCCACCCCTGCCCCATGGAGCTGACCTCCACCCCTATCCGTTAGGCACTGGCAGGACGCCGGCTACTTAATCCTGTACGTAACGGGCCGGCCTGATATGCAGAAGCACCGCGTAGTGGCCTGGCTGTCACAACACAACTTCCCCCACGGCGTTGTCTCCTTCTGCGATGGCCTCACTCACGACCCGCTCCGCCAGAAAGCAATGTTTCTGCAGAGCCTGGTGCAGGAGGTGCGGCGGCTGGGGAGGGTCACGGTCCTGACACCAGCCTCGTCCTCGCCCTGCCACAGAACAGCAGAGGCCCATCTGGTCCCACCCCTAAATCTCCAGCCCCTCTATCTTGCTGCCTGGCCTTAAGTGATTAGAGGGTTCCCTAAGGTCCCGCCCCTCTTAGTCCTAACCGGGGAGATCTGCCTGGCCCGGCCCCAGTCGGGGTAAGTGACTGGAACCTTTGGGCGGGTATGTCCTGCGTACCTCCAGCTGGCCCCGCCCCCAAACAATGTAACTGGGGAAGCCCAACAGTCCCCGCCCCCAGATGCACGCCCCTGTGGCGCTGACAGGTCTCTTGGCCACAGGTAGAACTGAACATCGTGGCCGGCTATGGATCTCCCAAAGACGTAGCTGTGTACGCGGCGCTGGGCCTGTCCCCGAGCCAGACCTACATTGTGGGCCGCGCTGTGCGGAAGCTGCAGGCACAGTGCCAGGTGAGGGCTAAGTGAAGGTGAGGAATGAACAGGACGGTGCCAGGGAAATGGAATCTGAGTCCCAGGCCATAAGGAATATCCCTATTGTGGGTAGGTGGGAGAAGGCCTCACTGGCCACCAAGAACCTAGGCTTCTCCTAGAACAAGGGCCATGAGCAGCCTAGAACTGCCCACTGGTGCTAACCCAGGCTGGAGGGTGGGTGTTCATGGCCTTGAGTGTTGCTGGTTCCACTCTGCTTTGGGCCTTGACCTTTCTGAGCTGGGTTTCCTGTCTGTAAATGGAAATAAGAGTACTGACCTTATCAGCTTATCACAAAGGTCCCATGGTTGACTGCACATAACAGGCTCAGGCCTGGGCACAAAGTAGGTGCACACTAAACATCAGCCCCTGTTGGTTTCCCCAAGACCCCATTCTACAGATAAGACTGAGACCCAGTGAGGGGCCCGGTCAGGAGTAAAGCCAAGGTACCCTGACTCCCAACCTGGGGTTCCTCTCTGGGGAGAAGGCTCCAGGTCAGGCTGTGCTTAGCCAGCACTGCTGGCCCCCACCCTGCTTCCAGTGTAGTGGAGGACAGGGAAGGGCAGTATGTGGGCCTGGCCAGTACCCCTTATCCCTGTCCATGCTCCTACCCACAGTTCCTGTCAGATGGCTACGTGGCCCACCTGGGCCAGCTGGAGGCAGGTTCCCATTCTCATTCCTCCTCGGGACCCCCGAGGGCTGCCTTGGCCAAGAGCAGCTATGGCGTGGCTGCCCCCGTGGACTTCCTCCGCAAACAGAGCCAGCTGCTGCGCTCCAGGGGCCCCAGCCAGGCAGAGCGTGAGGGTCCAGGAACACCACCCGCCACTCTGGCACGGGGCAAGGCCCGAAGCATCAGCCTCAAGCTGGACAGTGAAGAGTGAGGCCCAAACTGTGACAGGACCTGGGTTATTTGACAACCCAGGTTATTTGACAAACTCAAGGGGCCTGAGCAGCTGCTATGGGAGGCTGGGGGCCCAGACCTTTGTCCCAGCCCCAGCTTCCCAGCCCCACAGTATCTTTATCTGCCCCTCAGTATCACTTCCCTGTCATGTTGGCGGAACCAGCCCTGGGGGGAGGGAGGAGGGACTGGGCAAGGCACGGAGGCTTTTTCAGTGTATGTAAATCCATGGAAATAAATGCTACCCACATCCTGCCCAATTGCCCACCTGCTGGCATCGCAGGCCAGCTGAGCCCAGTTTGCAGTTCAGGAGGGAGACACTGAGAGGGGCACAGGCATGCCCAAGGTCACACATCAGGTCAGAGGCAGGGTTAGGATGGGGACCTGGGCTGCAAAACTTTTCACAGAAGACGCTGTCCTCTCCTCTTCCCCGGCCTCTTCCTGTCTGCCCAACCCCAACTCTCCTTATCTCAACCAGCCTTTGAGTGGCAGGAGTTATCCTCAGCCCAGATGTGGCATCACCTGAAGCCTCTACCTCAAGAAGCTGAGTCCAAGAGACCACAGGGCCAGAGGTGAGGGGCTGCCCTGAGAGACCGCCTCACTCAGGCACCAACATGCCTGGCTCCTGCTCACTTTATCTCCACCTTAAAGCCAGAGGCTCCTCATGCACCCCAGGCCTGGCTAGTCAGAACCCCAGGAGCTGACCATCTTCATTTCTCTGTCAGAAACACTGAGGCCCAGTGAGCTCGCAGAGCTGGTGAATGGGGAGCTGGAATTAGAACCTTGATACTCAAGTACCAAGAAATGCCAGGTGATGGCCTGGGTCTCCCAACAGACTAGCTCAGCAGACCCAGAAGGAGATAAATAAGGCCTTTATATACAGAGAAGCATGAAGAGACAGAGGTGGGTGGGCTGGCAGCAACACACAAAACTTGGCAGGGTAAGGCAGAGCCCAGTGGTCCTGTCAGTGGGAGAAGATGCCCCGAAAGCGGGCCTTGTCCTCCTCATCCTTCTGCCGGATCCGTGCCTCTAGGGCTCGCAGCTCTCGGCTCACAACAGGTGCCAGGGCTGGGTCCAGCTCCAGCACCTTGGCAAAGTCAGCCTGGGCCTCCTGGGTGTTCCACACAGCCGCATGGGCCTTGCCCCTCTTGAAGTAGGCCTTGATGTTGTCTGCAGAGCACACCAGGGGGTAGTGGGCACATGAGGGCATTGAGGGGTACCCACCAGCTACCTGGCTTCACATCTCCTGGCACCAGCAGGGGAGAGAACCCTGCCTGACCTGAGGCTGCCCTGCCCCACCTCCTGGTCATACCACCAGAAATATAGGGTCTACCCCTGTGGGAGCTCAGAATGGGGGTGTCAAAGGCTAGGTCTTGAGCCCCAATTCACAGTGGTGACAGGGAGGAGCAGGCAACTCTCCAGCTGCCCATGCCCCAGCTACCCGTGCCCAACGCTCACCGTCATACTTGTTGAGGATGGAGGAGCAGTGGTCCAGCACCTCGTAGTACTCCTCGGCCACCAGCTTGCACTGGCAGTAGTTGAGCAGCAGTGGAGTGATCTGCTGGTCTAGCTGTATCCAGTCTGGGGACCCAGGCTGCTCCTGGGGGCATGGGGCACCAAGTGGGGCAAAGCTGTTAAGACCTGGGGCCCCCCAGCTCCACCTCAACACCTGCATGCACCCCCCACAGCCTCCAGGCAGCACCTTCATCTGCAGGTTCTTGAGGCAGGCGATGGCATCGTAGTACTTGACAGCGGCTTCCTTCACGTACCCCTCCCGGTACAGCCGGTTGCCCTCCTGGTGGATGAGTGGAACTGCCTTTGCCTTCTCCTCGTCTGTCATTGCCCACGGGTCCTGCTGGTACGTGCCAGGGCTCTCCACCTGCCAGGCATGAGCCAAATCATGGGGGTCTGGGGGACCACCATAGCTTCTTAGCAACAGATCCAGTGGTGTCTGGGCTGGCTGGGTGTCAAGACATCAGATTCTACAAGCTGAGCCTCTGGTTTGTTCAATGACCGTTCAACAAATGTTCATGTAGCATCTCCTGTGAGCCCAGCACTATGCCAAGTGCTAAGAATAGAACAGTGAACAAGGTGGTGGAAATCCCTGCTTCTGCAGAGATGGTGTCAATGGGAAGATCACCATGACCTCCTACAGGACTTCAAAGCATGGCTGGGGCAGGCCTCTTGGAGGTGGTGATATTCGAGACCTGAAGAAGGAAGGGAGACCCAGGGGGACTGCCAGGAGTCCTGCTTGGGTGTTCTTGTACCTGTCACCTCCCCCATCAGCTCATCCCCAGATGCCATCACCGGGGGCAGGCAGGGCCAGTGCTGCTCTGAGGCTGGGCAGCGGTGGTCTTGTGGGGTACCCAGGGCCGGGTGGCCCCTCACCTTAAGCATCTCAATGTGGAAGATGAGAGGCTGAGGGTTCTGCTGCAGAGCATCCAGGTCGGCATGGCCCAGAGAGCTGTGCTCATGCATCTGGGCAATGCCACAGCAGTGCCGCTGGCCCTCCAGTGGGTCCTTGCCTGCAGCAATGTTGCGGAGACTCTTGGCCACCAGTGGATACAGGACCACATGCTGCAGGAGGGCAATTGGGCACCAAGGGCTCTATCAGTGTGGCTGGTTAGTTATCTGGTCCATGAGGCCCAGCCCCCTTCCCCAACACCATGAGAAGGGACACCAAGGCCCAGAGAGGGGCAGCAACTGGCCAAGGACCCCCCACTCACTGAAACACAGAAGGGCTTTTCCTCAAAGGCTTCTCTGGTGTCTTGGCCCTCTCTCCTGGGGAAGCCCCAGCTTCTGCTACACTCCCTGACTACCAAAACACCTACCCCCTACTCATACACTTCCACCATCAACTCCTGTTTTCCCGTCCTTAGAGGCTCAGAGAAATTCTTCCCTTCACCTCCTCCTCTCCCCCAGGTATGTACCCTGCCCCTCCCATACCTCACAAGTTGAACTTTACATCCTTACTGGGGCCCTAGCATGTCCTGTTTCCAGCATCTCTTCCTCCTTCTCCTGCCCCACCCCATTCAGGACCTATCTAGGAGCTAGGCCCAGGGAAACAACTTAAAAACTCTCATGAGATCTGGGTACAGTGGCTCATGCCTATAATCCCAGCATGTTGGGAGGCCAATGCAGGAAGATTTCTTGAAGCCAGTTCAAGAGACCCCCATCTCTAGAGAAAATAGAAAAATTAGCTAGGCATGCTGGCAGGTGCCTGTAGTCCCAGCTACTCAGGAGGCTAAGGCAGGAGGATTGCCAGAGTCCAGGAGTTTGAGGCTGCAATGAGCTGTGATGATGCCACTGCATTTCATCTTGGGTACCAGAGTAAGACCTTATCTCGAAAAAACAAACCCCGGGGAGACAGGCATAGGGGAATCTACCCCTTTCCCCTGGAGAAGCCGCTGGGATGCTGGGAATCAAACTATTCTCACTTACTGCCACTCTATTGGCATAGGGGCTGACTCTTGGGCTAACGTTCACCCAGCAGATGTTTCCTGAGTCTCAGCTGCTGGGCACTAAGGTAAACAGGCCCAGCCTGCCCTGCAGTAGCCTAGGTCCATACAGAAGACTAGATCCTGGCCACGCAAGGCATGGGGTTGAAGGATCCAGAGGAAGAATTGAGACCATCTGCTGGCAATCAGAAAGGGCTTCCTGGGGCTGGTGACCAGGAATTAACTTTGAAGTGTGAGAGAGGATCCTGGCAAAAAAGAGAAGTGAGAAGGAAAGGCAGGGAAGTGGAGCAGGAGGGGGAGATGGCAGAGGCCAGACCCAAAAGTGGTGTGTGAGCAGCCACAGCTTACTGGGTAGATCCTCGCTGATTTCATTATCCAATGTACGGTGAAACCATTTTTTTTCCTCATTAATGTTTTAACAAAACGATGACATTATTCAAGGACCTGTTATACGTTGTTTTGGTTAAAGTCACAGTTTCCAAGAACCTATCAACCATGTTAAGGGAAGACTTACTGTAGTGTACCCTGAGGATGACCAGCAGCCAGAGATTTGAAGCAAAGAGATGTACAGGTCATTTACATGTGAGAACAAGTTCCCCGGCTGCTATGTGACTCACGGGCAGGAGAAGGCAGGTGGAAGTTGGTGTGGTGGTCTGGAGACAGGTGGTGGCCTAACCAGGGCAGGGGCACTGAGGATACAGAATAGGGCGCAGTTGGACGCATACCTTAGTGTCACAGAGGAACTGGGCAATCTCCCCCTCACGCATGGTGCACACAATGGTCTCCCACACAGGCAGCTTGAACTTCTTGCCAATGATGAGCTCCATGGGCTTGCCACGTGTCCGGCTGTCATCCAACACGGTACCCTCATCATCACTGCGCAGTGTCCGGTAGTGGAATGTGGCCTATGGGCCACATGCAAGATTAGGCAAGGGTACAAACCTTCACCTGACCCACAAAGACAAGTACAGCCCTCAGCCTGCAGATGGCAAAGGGATAAGGCTTACCCAGGGGTCATTACCTCCTGACCTTACACCTGGCTTTACCCCATCACCCGAGGAAACTAACTCAGAGAGAGGAAAGTAAGGGGCCCAAGTCATATGGCTAATAGGTAACTGGGCAGAGATGAGAGCCTAAGCAATCTGGCTCCAAAAACTCTTCAACAAATAAAGTAGAACCTCTGTAGCTGACCACCTCCCTACACTGACCACCTCCTTAAGTTGACCTAATCTTCATAGATGAGACATGCACCACATGTACTATCAGTACAGCAGGCCGAGTTCCTTATGTTGACACCTCTGCATGATGACCAGTTTGTTACAGTCCCTTGGGGGGTCAACTCTCAGAGGGTCTACTGTATTTACTGAGCACCTACTATGTGCCTAAGCTCTGTGCCAGAAAGTGAACAGAACAAAGTCCCTGCCCCCATGGGGCTCAGGGAACTTCTGGAGGAAGGAGATGGGCTGCAAACAAAACAATGTGCTGTGTCGTGAAGCTACATAAGTGCTTTGTCAGAAAACAAAATACAGCAGGGCAAGGGCAGGCTAGTTTAAACTGAATGGTAGGCTCAGAGGCCTCTCTCTCTGAGGAGGCGACATTAAGCAGAGATCCACAGGAAGGAAGCAAGCAAGCCAGGCATATACTGGGGTAGGAATTTTCTAGGCCAAAAGAACAACTGGTCCAAAAGCCTTGTAGAGCGGTGTGTTCAGGCACAGAGGCCTACATAACAGGTAAGCAGGAGGGTTGGGGGGGTGGTACACAGTGCTCTGTCACAGACATCAGCAGGCAGCCCACGGGGCCTACAGGCTGTGGTGAGGACTTTGTTTTGGACCCTGATATGAAGCCATTGAGTGGGCAGCCTGGGTGGCTCCAGACAGAACAGGGACAGGATCTGACACGGGTTCTGTTGCTAGAATGAGAACAGATTGTAGAGGAACAAGAACAGAAGCAGAGAGGACAGTTAGACGCTCACCGCAACAGCTCACGGCTGAGATGAGGGTGGCCTATACCAGAAGTGGCAGAAAGGTCAGATCTGGGATAGATTTTAAAGATTTGCTATGGGCCAAGAGAAAAAGGGAGGACCACGGCACCCCAGGAATTTTGGCCTAAGCAACCAGAAGGTCAATGGTGCCCTCAACTGAAATGGAGAAGGCTTGAGTGGGGCAGGTTAAACTTTGAGTTACCAATCAGACATCCAGGTGAAGAAGGTGAGTGGGGAGCGGTATGTCAAGTTTAAGGGAGAGGTAAAGGCTAAAGATATGAATCTAGGAGTGACCAGACGTGAAGAGTTTTTAAAGAAATGACACTGTGGTAAGGGCAGAAAGAGGGAGTTTGAAGACTGAACCCTCAAGAGCAGTGGTTCTCATCCTTCCTAATGCTGTGACCTTTTAATTCATATTGTGGTGACCCCCAACCATAAAATTATTTTCATTGCTACTTCATAACTGTAATTTTGCTACTGTTATGAATCATAATGTAAATACCTGATATGCAGGATGTATTTAGGCGACCCCTGTGAAAGGGTCGTTTGACCCCGAAAGGGGTCAAGACCCACAGGTTGAAAACCACTGCTCAGGGGCGACACCTGTGGCTCCAGGAGTAGGGCGCCAGCCCCATATGCCAGAGGTGGCAGGTTCAAACCCGGCCCCAGCCCCAGCCAAAAACTTCAAAAAAAAAAGAAAGAAAAAGAAAAAGAGAACCACTGCTCAAGAGGATATGGTTAGGCTGGGCACACTGGCTCACGCCTGTAATCCTAGCACTCTGGGAGGCCGAAGTGGGTGGATTGTCCTGAGCTCACAGGTTCAAAACCAGCCTGAGCAAGAGCAAGACTCCCATCTCTAAAAATAGCCAGGCATTGTGGTGGGTGCCTATAGTCCCAGCTACCTGGGAGGCTGAGGCAAGAGGATCACTTGAGCCCAAGAGTCTGAGGTTGCAGTGAGCTATGACACCACGGCATTCTACCAAAGGCGACAAAGTGAGAATCTGTCTTAAAAAAAAAAAAAAAAAAAAAGGATATGATTAGAAGAGCTTTTAACTGCAGCACTGTGCTGCTCCTCTGAACTCGGTTTCCGCAGCAGTAAAATAGCATTTATCTCGCTTTGTGGGAAATAAAGGAAATAAATTTGGAAAGGACATAGCAGAATGCTCACTTGGTGAGTGCCCAGTGCAGGGGTGGCGAACACGCGGCTCGAGAGCCGCATGCGGCTCCTGGCCAAAATGAATGTGGCTCTTTGCCTCTTATCATTATTTTGTATACTGTGGCTCTTTGCCAAGTTTGGATTTTGTTATGCTGCTTCTGAGGAGGGACCTCTGAGGAGAGATCTCTGAGAGCATAGTCCCGCCCCCAGGGGGGAAACACGTGAAATCAAAGCACTGGTCCATTCTGACTGACACTCATGTAAAGGAACTGCTCCGAGTGGCTACAACTGAATACAAACCTGATTTGCAGAAGATTACTGGAAACAAAAAATGCCAGAAATCCCACTGAGATTATCATCCCATCACTCCAACAAGGTAACAAAAAACACCTGACTGAGCATGTTATATTATGTGTTTAATATATTATTGTTAAAATTATATGCTTTTGTGTGAGTGTTTGTCTGTTTTGGCGGGTCACTGCGTGGTGTGGCTCTCTGACTCTCACAGTTTAAAATTTTGGCTCTTTGTGTCGAACTTGTTCGCCACCCCTGCACTATACGCACACCAGTCTTGAGCTCCTCAAAGGAGAGTGGCATGCTTTCTGTGTCTTTCTTTCCTGGTGTCTGTGGTAGCACCTGAGACAGAGAAGGTGCTTACCTGTGGAATTGGAGTTTCTGCCTCTGCACCTTGGCTCTGGGGCTGTTCTGGGCTGTCCTTGACTGTCCTCCTCCCACCTCTGCCACTCCCTTCATAGCCCCAGTTCATCATTCAGAAAGACAATTTATCTTAGGGCTTTGGCACATAAGAAAGTGCTCAGCAAATGTAATTTCTGATGCTTTGATCACTTACCTATTAAGGGATGCTCCTCTGAAGTCTCCAAGTCTTCAGCAGCTATCTGTGTGCCTGTACCATCAACATCACAGATCCTTAACAATTAAAATATGTCATATTAGGTGGACTAAAACATCTTTTAAACATTTATACCTGTATGTCATTTCTTTGTAAATTATTTTATTAAATCCTATGCAAATTCAAAATGGTAACATTGAGATTTGGTTTCAGTGTTTCTGAGCTGTCTAGGCAGCCAGATTCTTGCCTTCTTGCCACCAACACTAGCCTGTCCCAAAAGGAACCAATACTCAGACCCCGTGAATCCCATTTATTTCCTACACAGTCTTGGATGTCATAAAAATCCAGATGCTTAATAACATGCATTTTTGAAGCTGTTGATAATGAAAGGTCGGGGGTAGAGGACTCGCTGAAAGCCTCTGTTCCAGCCCTGGTCTTATTCCACATCCAGCCTGCACCCCCCACTGCCACAATTCATTTTTATCTGCAATGGTAAACGTGCTGGGGATACCTGTGGACAGACACCCAGGCCAGGAAAAGGCAGTATTTGTGGAGTTATCTTCTAATAAGGTCAAAGGCACAATGCATTATGCGGCTCTGCGGGCAGCCAGACTCATTAGAGCAGGAGAGGGTTGTGGGACCTGTGTGAGGTATTCCGAGATGGGGTCTCATTTGGGGTCTGTGCCTAGTGGGTGTCCTGGGCTCTCTGGCCAGAGCATGAGTTGGGGGTGGGGGGAGCATTGATGAAGCCGTAGCTTCTGGGCTTCTGGGAGCTCCCACAGGGCCCTTTGCGCTTCTGAATCTGAGATTTGATTTCCACCGTCTGAAACTGGAAGCAGAGCGCAGAGCCCCTGGTGCTGTTTGCAGATCCTAGCTTCCCTTTACCAAATCCTGCTGGGCTGCCTCCCTGTCGGTGTGGGTTTTCCTATGGAGTGGAGCAGCGGAGAGAGGGGTGGAGTGGAGGCGGTTGAGGGAAGGTGAGCAAGGGCCCTGAGCAAGAGAGCCCTGTGGGTGGCATTTAGTGCACTTCCTGAAGCATGTAAGGCGAGGAGCTGAAGGCCAAAGCCTGACAGGCTGACAGGCCTGATTGCCACTGGCATGAGCCGCGCTAGGCAAGTGGAAGTGACTGCGAGATTGATTGATTTGTTTTGCTGAGGTTCCTTTGCGGTCTTCTGGGTGGATTTCTGGCCCCACCTCTCAGCCTCACAGCCCTTGCTTTGCCTGCTGTTGCTATTTTATTTGGGGGTAATGAAAATTTGTTATAAGCCTTCCCTTTCATCTGTACGTGGCATGCTGTCACAGAGAAGCGAGCCATTCCGCAGCCTTGCTCCTGTCCAAATTGCTAAATGTTTTTTTTCCAATCCCTTCCCTAATGGGCCGGGATAATGGGAGCAGCATGCTCTCTGCCCACACCGGAGATGCCAGAGCATTTGTCCAGCACACATGTGCGGTGGGCACCCGGTCCCTGCTGTCCACAATAGGGCCAGTGCCTCGCAGCTGAGGGCCTGCTCGTGCACCTGCCCTTGCCCCTGAGGCTGCCAGGGGCTCAACACCCAGGGAAGGTGAGGCCCTGCCCACAAGAGGCCATCCCTGCAGGCAGGGCTCTGTGAAGGGGCAGGGGACTCACACCAGCCCCCAGACCTGGGTCCACTAATGGACAGTCTGGGCCAACTTTTTATGGACTCCAGTTGCTGTTTTGCAGAGAGGCAGGCTCTGAAGCTCCCCGTGGCCGCCTGTTCCGTGTTCTGGATGCTCAACTGTGGCTGACCCGTCGCTTTACGAGCCTAAGTGCTTACCCAGGAACAGAAGTGAGGAGGTTATGTGTGATAAGAAAATAATTTGCCAAAACTGCAACAATAAAGAAGGCCTGGTGGGATCTCTTACGGTATGAATAGCCCCGAGCAGCTGCAGATTTCTCTCTGCTTTCACAATTATTTTCATTTTTATAACAACTAAAGACTAAATGCCTTGTGCAAGCCTGGTGAATCTTGTTTCAACTTCCAATCTAGTGTTTCTTTCTCTTTCTGGGAATCTTAACATCCGTGCAGCTTGGACAGAATGTCCTTGGCATCATGGCTTTAGCTGGTCGCTCCTTGACCCCCTGACAATTGTGCTGCCCGCTCTGATTCTGTCCTCCTCCTCCCCAGACAAGCCCCTGATGCAGAGAGCTCCAGCCATCCCCTCTTAGGCTCTGGAACAGGTGCTCCTTTTGCTGAGCTCTGGAGCAGGGACTGGGCCTCAGAGACCAGCACGTGCTCCATTGACAGGGAACATGCCTTCGACTTGAACACGAATATTGTAGACACAGTCCTGCCTCTTCACAAGTGGGAGTACACCCTCAAGGCACCACTCCTGCAGTCACTGAGTGCCCACCCACCGTCTTTCCTTGGTGGGTGCTGATTGCTACTCCATTTGCATTTGTTAAGCATTCTGTACAAATAGGTACAGCACTGGGCCCCCAGGTAGTACCATATATGCCCAGGGCAGTACTGTGGGGCAGAAGAAGGTCCAGATTGCAGCTCCATCAGCCACTACCTGTCTGTCCAGAATCCTTGTTAGCTGTCTGAAAGGGGGTAGAATAGCATCCACCCCACTGGATTGTGGGTATTAAGATTAATGAAATGAGAAAATAAGCATAGAATAACTTGTAGGGTGCTTGGTACCTTATTAGCACTCATTGTATGTTAACCGTAGTTATCAGAACTGCTTCTGCCTGCGCGCTTTCAGTCTAGTCGGGAATACACATGTGCAACACTGGGGGGATGGTGGCATGGGAGCGCGTGTATCAAACAAACACATTAAATGAATGAGGCCAGGCACAGTGACTCACACCTGTAATCACAATACTCAGAGACCGAGGCAGGTGAAGCTCTGCAAAACAGCTTGAGCTCAGGAGTTCCTGAGCAAGAGCGAGACCCTGTCTCTACTAAAAATAGGTAAAAAAAAATTTGCTGGGCATCATGGTGGGTGCCTGTAGTCCCAGCTCCTTGGAAGGCTGAGGCAAGAGGATTGCCTGAGCCAAGAGTTTGAGGTTGCCGGGAGCTGTGATGCCCACAGTACTCTATGCAGGGTGGCAGAGTGAGACTCTATTTCAAAAATAAAAAAATAAAAAAATATGAGTGAAGAAGATAATCAATGCTACATTAGAGGTAGGACCATAACTCAGGGCAGATTCCCTGCATGATTAAGATCTCCTGGGGGCACTTCTAAGAGTAACAACCCCAGGGCCTTCTCCTAGAGATTATGATTTGTTCAATCTGTGACTGGGCCATGGAATGAGAATCAATGCTTTTTGGGCTATTGAGGACATTTTTATGCAGATGATATTTAGAAAAGCACTCCCCCAAAGAAATATAACATGAGCCACATGTATAATTTAAATTTTTCTAGCAGCCATATCAAAAAGTAAAACAAAACAGGTAAAATTAATATTAATAATATATCTAATTTAACTCAATATATTCAAAATAGTATGACCTCTACATGTAATCAATATACAAATTAATGAAATATTCTCTGCTATTTTCAAATTAACTCTTCAAACTCTTGTGTGCACTTCACACTTATTTCCCATCTCAATGTAGACCCTAAAATATCATCAGAAATATTTGATCTACATTTATACTTCATAAATGTACAGTTGAAAAAGGAGACGTGCATATGTAAGTTGGTCAAAATATGCTTAAAATTTTGCCATTAATTGAACTGGGTATTTGTTTTTAAGTTAAATTTAATTTAAATAAAATTAAGAATTCAGTTCTTCAGTCTCATGAGCCACATATCAAGAGTTCAGGAACCACAAATGCCCAGTGGCTACCATGTCTGGCATCATAGATTTAGTCAGTTAATATTTAATAGTCATTAAGATCCTTTCTCCCTTTCTTATGTCAAGACTTTAGAATGGAGAGAGGATGTGTCAAGGAAGCATAGCAGTCAGGGAGCAGAAGTTTTATGCCAGGAGCATGGAGAAATGATGTTAGTGAAGGATAAAAGGCACTCCCTCAAATTTCAGGTAGACATTCCCCTAAATCAAGTTCAGGCTTTAGTGAACAGGCAACAGAAATAGTGGCTTTTGAGCAATGCAAAAATGTGGGCAAAGCATTGTTTCAAGATTAACTGGAGAACTGGATTTACTGGAGGAGGTGAGAGAATGGTAGTGGGAGGGCTCCTGGATAGTGTTAGTGAGAGAGAGAGACTTGAATGAAAAATATGGGAAAATAAAAGTCTGGGGAGGGTAGGTGAAGAGGGAAAAAAATCTGAGATGCTTTTTTTTTTTTTTTTAAGTGAATGAATAAAGGCTGGTTCTGGAGAAAAGGTGCATTCAATTTTGATTGAAAGATTTGGGCTTGATGAGCTTAATACACTTGGTCCATTGGCCATCCCAGTAGATGATCTGCACAGGCTGGATGGAGACAAGCAGAGGGCTAAGATGCAAACCTTGGAGAACATCAAGGACATAGAATCAGCACAGAGTAGCAGGTTATCTGTAACTAAAAGAGAAGTTCAGTGCTTTTGAAGCCATAGAAGAAAAGCGTTTCCCCAAGAAAGAAATGGTCAGCAGAGGGGAATAATGAAGAGAGGCCAAGAGAATGAAGACTAAGAATTAGAACGAGGATTAGGATGTCAATAACATTGAGTAGAAGTGGTACTGTCAGATGTTAGGAGTGAGAGGTGATGAGAAAAATGAACTGCATTAAGAGCTTTGTAAGTAACGAGGGAGTCATGGTTATGACCTCTGTACTCAGGGGCCACTGGATATACATGTTTCACCCAAAGTTATTAATCTGTTGACAGGGGCATTAGGCAGAGAGGGAGGCAAGGGAAGGATCTGATCCGTGGGGTAAATGAGCCTTTCTACAGTCTTTCCTAACTTACACTACTGACTTTATCTCTGCATGAGGTGGCTCTTTCCTCTCATTTTCTATGCTCCCATACAATCAATCCACCAAAGCCCCCAGGAACCTTTATAATCTGCTTCCTCTATTATTAGATTTACCTTTATCATTCAGAGAAGTAGCTGTTACTTATACAATTCCTACAATAAGATTCTAAAGTTTCTTTTTGTTGTATTCATTCATTCTTTATTTTGATAAATTGTCACAGAATTCCTATAAATACCCTGTCCCAGAAACTTAAGATGTAATGGGGAATAAGAAAGAAAAGGTTTTTTTTTTTTTCATAGAGCTGATATCATAGTGGGATAAAAGATCTTAAGTACACAGTATAATGTAAGTGCCTAAGAAATAAGGTTTGGGGACCAGGGAGGTAGTTTAATTCAGGTGATACGGGAAGGTTTTTCAAAGAGGCAGTATTTGAGCCTTCTTGGATAAGATGGGGGAGGGATAACTGTGAGGATCTAGGGAGGGAAGGAATGGAGGTTGGAAAAGGACTGCAAGGCCCAGAAGAGGAAAGGAGCATGGCTGCCATGCTCTAGATGCTAAAGGACAGCTGGGGTGGCCCAAACATAGCAACCAAGATGCAGATGCATGGGAAACCTGCTTCTGAGAAGTAGGCAGGGACCACAGGCTCAGGAGTCTGAACGTCAAGTGCAACAGGAAGCTCTTGGAGGGTCTTGAGAAATGAAATGACACGGTCTATTTGCATTTATAGAAGGTGACAGTGTCCACTCTAGATTAGTGGAGAGGAGTAGTGGTGAGTTTGATGTTAGGCTGTCTCAACAGATGACTTTATAGTATATGATACAGGCTGGAAAGAGACAAGCAGGGGGCTAGGATGCAAATCTCAGACAATGTCAAGGATGCAAATTCAGCACAGAGGAGCAGGTTATCTGTAGCTAGATAGATGTGGCATGTCAAGAAGAAGGATGGTGTGGTTGCTGTAATTGCCATGGGGGGATGAATATGGTGGAGCTGGGGACAAGAGGAGAACCAGGGAGGCTGTTGTGATCAAGGCGAGGAGAAAGATGTGGAGGGGAAGTGAGGTGAACAGGTTTGAGACCTATTTTGCAGGTAGAGTCCATGGGACTAGCAGAAGACTTGGAGGGAGGGCATCACTAAAGACGTTAGAGTATTTTATTTTGGAAAATTGATTAGATGCTTTCATCTAATGCTACTAAGGTGTGGAAAATCCCATGATAAATGCTCTTAACAGTGTTACTTTTGTACTACTAAAAGAGGCCCATTGTTTCCAGAAAATCAACCAGGATACTTGAAATTAAAATTATACAAAAGCTAACAAAGCAATGTTAAAAATAGGTGAAATTAAAAAAAAATTAACATCAATGGGTGCTGGGCATAGGGAAGTTACATTATCATCTCAACAGTTGTAAATATTTGAAAATATCTAAAATAAAATGGTTTTTAAAATAGAATGGCATGGAATATTTCATTTAGCCAGTAATTACCAATTAGAGAAATAGAAGTCTTTTCCTCATCTTTGAAATAAATACCTGCAAAGAAGATTGCTTGAAATACTAGAAAGGTCCCTCCTTTAGCCCTGTAAGGCACCTTCAAGGGTGAACTGCAGCTGAAGCTTAACAAGTTCACACACTGCACCTCAGAGCACGTCTGGAAGGGAGAAAAATTAATAGCAGGGGAATTAAATGGCTACCAATTTGAGAGCACCCAGTCCTAATACATTTATTGATTTTTGGGTTCCAGTTTAGTGCTTGAGCTGTCTCTATCCATCAAACTTTCCACAAAAGGGCAGAGATCATTCTCGAGAGGGGGAGAGTGGCCCAACTGCAGGGGCTGGAGTTGGAAATGTGTAGACTCTGGGTTCCAATCCACACTGCATACAGATCCACATGGGGCCGTGAGCAGCAATCTGTTCACTGCTTTACTGTCCTTGATAAAGATAAAGAAAATCATAAAGGGAATGCCTAGCAGTGTATTTACACAGAAGATGGGTATTAAGCCACAAAATCAAGGGACAAACAATGAGACTCTCCAACTAGCACTGAAAACCTACACACACACTAAAGCAGGCTCCCTAATCATCACGTGACTTTACATCTCGAAGGAGACTTGGGGGTGGGTGGGTGAGAATTGCAAGAGTGTATGTCTCCTGAAAAACATTAAGGATTTCTCGGGTGGGTTCAGAATACTCTGTGCATTAGGATGAACAAAGAACTTTCTCGTGTCCTTCTTCTACTAAAATTGTTTGCCTTGTGAAACGTTCTAACAGTGAGAGGATTCAGGAAATTATAACCTTAAGAGGTAATCTAAAGGATTTTAAAAAGTGATTAAAAATGCAGTATAAAACAAATAATGCCATTTTTGAGGGATAGAGGTGATTAAAGTAGTCAATCTAGCTAAGATCTAGGTGATTACTGTAGAACCCTAATTGTCAGCTGGGAAATAGTTCCAGTTTGGTTTATCTCAGTAAGCTACACACATCCCCAGGAAGTTATGAAAAGTTATGAAACCACACACCCTGTGATGTACCACACCGATCCTGTTGCAATATGCTTTGATATCTCACTAGGAACATCTCTTATCCTCAGTAAACAAGATTTTGTCTTGGGGAAAGTATTTGGCAATTTCTATGAGTCTTAAAAATGTTCATACTCTTTGACCGGTAATTCAGGAAACCGAATTACACAGCAAAGATTTAAATATAAGAACAGTTAATGGAACATTGCTTACAAGAGAAACCCCCCAAACTGGGAACATTTTTTGAAAATTTCTAATAGAAGATGAGTTCTGGAAAAAGTTACAGTATATACTCATGATGATATATAGTCACTAAACATGTTCAGTGAACACAGTTAATGACTAATGATATAGGAAATTGCTCCTGATATAATTATAATATTAAGAAAAAAAACAAGACATGAAAGTGTGCACACATATATAAATATATTGCCAATTATGTAAAAATACTTATGCCTATAATATACACAGATGATATACATATATCTACAATGTACATTATATGTCTATTTTATATATATTCATAGAATATATATGTTTGTATACAATATACACAAATGAAATAAAATTTTATTTGTACATTTATATAAAGATAACTTGTTTTATTAATATAATACATATTTTATATGTTTTGGGTTATGTAATTATTTCATAAATATAATATATTTATAATATAATTTATAATGTTTTACACATATATGAATAACCTGGGCTGATAAATTTGTGAGTAAATTTTCTCAATGTTCCAAATTTTTAGAATGAGCATGTGTTACTTTTACAATAAAGTTTTATTATTAATTTTTAAAATACTCCCATGACAAGAAATTTTGTAAAGTCAAGCTTTGGGTACAAACACCTCCACCTCGTACCTCCGTGCATATGTGTATATGTTTAGTGTCAGAACTTAGCAAGACTGCTTGGAGCCTGATCTCTGCAAACCAGTTCCATTTGCTCAAGGAGAATATTCTTTGTTTATGCTGCAGGCAAAACAACTAGATTTTAGCTTTTTTTCTTTTTTTTCTTTTAAACCTCAGGTCTATTGTGAAAATGAGCCATCTGTGGCCGCAGTGGTGTTTTTCTCAGCCTAATAGCACCTTTCATACTGAACTCACGGGCTTTTCCAGGGGCTTCTGACAGCTGCAGAATGATTATGTACATTCCATCTATGTGTGTATAAACTGGTATCAGGTTGTGTACTGGGAAACCGTGTGTATGTGTACCATGGGGAATACAAAATGAGCGTAAAGTTGGCCCTGTGGTTTGGCTCGCAGAAGGCCCCACGGAAGACCACCTCTGGTAAGTGAATCTGGGTAGTGGTAACACCGTCATAACTTCATCACTTCAGGATCGGGAGGAAGATTTCCCCAACTGTGTTTTGTCCCATCAACATACTCAGGAACCTATTGTATGCATGTCAATCCACCATGTTTCTATGCTACCACATTCAAGTTTCCTCGGGAATCTTTATTTTACTAACCAAAAAGAATGAATGAATATTCAGTTAAGGTAATTTTTTCCTCCAGGTGTCTGGAGGGCCAGCCTCTCCCCTGACCTCCCAGTTTTGCTGAGGAGCAATGTGGATCTCCCTGCTTAGGGGAGAAGGCAGGGAGCCCATCACTCTTATAATCCAGGGATGGGTACATGGGTATACCCTCAATATTTTAAGCAACCCAATGATTATCAGTTCCTCCCATCTGGGAAAGCAACCATTTGCCATCACTGGTGTTATTTCATTTCCATCACATCTTCATCCTTCTAAAAATTATGAGGGGAGGTTTGCCACATGCTGCTAACTACAGCAGGAAAGAAACTTGGTGGAAAGTTTGTGGCCAAACACGTTATAGATCCTCTTCCACATGTAGCCCAGGGGTAGTGCCTGGTAGAGACATTCTCCTGATGTTCTTTTTCCTTGCTCCCCTGCAACTTTAGAGTTTTGAATTTGGCAGTGTTCCCTTTCATGGAAAAAATCTGGAAGTACCTCCTACTATTAATAGTTTTCCTTGGCTCATCAGTATCACTCCGTACATCTCCAGCAGTTGAGATTGTGGATCCTGGAGCAATTTGGATCCTCTCCCTCTGGGGCAGCTGGAGAAACCCGCAAGGTAGTCTAAAGCATAACCCAAACCTCCTTGAGTAGCTTGGCACTTCCACTTAACAGTAAAAAAAATCTCTGACAGTCCACACAAGTATCCCTTCTGGGCTTTCTTTGTTTAAACTTATTATTTCCTGTATTAAATCTTATAACAATCATCACGAAGAAGGCTGAATGCTAAAGAATTCAGAATCAATTAAGACTCCACCAGGAAATCAAAACCTTCTGTTGAGCTGTAAAATGCTCTGGGATGAATTGGTGTCACCTGATAATATTGCACCAGTGATGTATTGTAAAGCCCGATACTCAAGGCCAAGTGTCTCTTTCCACAAAAGTGACAATCCCCTCACCACATGAAGTATATCAGTGCTAGAAGAATAGAAATAATGAGTGATTATACAGCACCTTAAATGATGGTTTTTTTCCATTAACATTGGCAGCAGAGATTCTTCATTCTTGTGACCACTGTCACTGCTCTTAGAAAAAGATTCTATAGTGACAATGAGAAGGCAGAACTGCCCTGTGGTCGGTCTTGAGTGTCTAATAGCAGGATTCTTCTTCTTTCTTTCTTTTTTTAAGTGTAATTCCAAGATTAGTAACTATAGATTAAAGTAAGGCAGGATCTCAGACAGTGAGAACCAGAGGAACTCACAGTGGCTGAATACAAGGTCAAGGTCTTGATGGGCAGTCACAATACCTAGCTCCCAGGTAACGGAAAAACATTTTACCTTTAGATCAATGGGTTAGCAGAACCAGGAAATTTTCACACACACAAAAAAACAACCATATCATCCGAATTCCTCATAAACCATAAACGTTATGCTAAAAAGACAATGATCCAGTTTACATGTATTTCCTCATCTCAGAAAGTTCCAAAAAAGACAATTTGAGGGACATTGAGATAAGTAACATAATCCTGAGTCTTCCCACATTTAAGAATTTGGATAAATGGACAGATGATGCCATGAAAAAATACATTCTTATTTCAAGAAGCACAGTTAAATCCCTTTATTAATATTAAATGTGGTTTTGGTGTCCTTTTTTATGTAATGTTTGAAAATGGAACCTCCAGGTTCTTTCCACATGTTGAACCACAAAGTATGAGACATAGATGAACAGGTCAGGGGTAATGCTAAATGCTTGTTCAAGTATGCTGTGCCAAGGACCTTTGTCAGCCTAGGTTGACTGCTTTTCCTATAATGGCCCAGACTTTATTTTTATTCCAATTTCTGGGAAGGACTATTTGGCTTATATGATCTTTTCTGGGTCAGACATGTTTGTGGAGAGCAGTTAATTTTAGAGGTATATAGGTGGTTAATTCCAAAGCCAGGTATGTGAAACTCTCTACATGGTCAGTTTGCTGTGTGCTCACTCGATATATACGCAGAGAGCACCGCAGAAATGCCTACCTACTCTCAACGCAGCATGCAAGCTGTTAGCAATCTTTTTTACATTACCTGAGGCCTACTCCATCACCCCTTTCACTTAATATGATAGATTGCAGGACGTAAGATAGAAAAATGTAGTGTATGTGGCATATAAACTCACAGTGCATATTGGATTTAATATATAATGCACAGAAGCCACTCTATAATACATAGTCAAAAAGGCTGCAAGCTACTGTATTGATGCTGTGCCCAGTTCAGGAGAATAAGGCAGGTTTCCATTGCTAGAAAAGAGCATAGTATTCAATTTCTCATCCAGTATGGAATATAAATAAAACATGGTGTACGGTAATACCAAACTGCATGAAATGATTTCCCTTAGTACATAAACTTATAGCACCCCAGTCTTTGCTTCAAGTTGAATTTTCCCAGTTCTCTCAGATGGCAATAGGGAATTATATGACCTTCTACAGCAAGAACTTCCCACTTAACAGATTCCAGGGCTCCGCTGGGCCTTACGCTAATGGACAGCCATTAACTATCTTGGAGCTCCCTAGAATTCCCTGGAGTTTTGCAAGCTGAGTTCCTGGATGTCTCCAGAGTCAGAAGTTGACAGGCAGCTGTCAGTCAACTGAAAATTTCTTAAAGCTGTACCCTGTAGCAAATAAAAGTGCTCAGTGTTTATAATGAGAAAAGATTCTTGTGCCAACATAAATATGATTTAATAAAAACATTAACTAGATGTAGTCTTTGAGTCTAGTTATCTCCATAGAAATACACACGTAGTCTGCCTTTCCTGTTATTATGGAGAACAATTGATTAATTGTGCTTTGTAGTTTTTGAGGATAGGCTATCTGACTTTTGTAACCATACTTTAAAATGGATATCTCTCAGCTATAGAATGCCTCAACTTCTGTGAAAGTTGGTGAAAATTAAACAACAAAGAAAATAAATCTATTCTAGAGTGGATTTTAAAATATATCAATATTGCTTCCATAGGCTTATGCGGTCTAAGGAGACAAAAAGAAGACTAACATCAGAAACTTTTTGAGATTAGTTTTATCTTTTTTGTCTCTCCGGTGTTGTGGATTAACTTGTAATTTCTATTTACTTCATTCAATCCACAATAAATGTGGTTGGTAAACTTAGGCCTATACCACATGATCCATTGGTTGAAGTTTGGGTACTACTTAGGAGTGAGAATACAGCAGTTTGTTTAGGAAGAAATAGTCAGCAGTGCTTTCCTTAAGGCGTATGCAAAGGCATAAGTCAATCATTCTCAGCTCTCAAGCTAATTCAAACCTAGTTGTTAAGTCCGGGTTCAGAGGGAATTTTAAGTGGCTACTGCTCTAACTCTTTAGGTGATTAGAGTACAATGTCTTTCACCTTTCATATCACAAACCTTTTGTCATTCCTGACTCTATAATATAGGAAATAAATATTGACTGGGAAGAAAGGCATTAACAACTGTCTTCTTAAATCTGGGACTTTCACTGATAGCAGATAAAGCGCATCAATGAGTCCTGATCATTATTCTGACTTGTTGCTGATAACAACAGGCAACGGTCCTGCTCAATTAAAGTCATGGCCTTTTTTATGGTCAATTAGGAAAGTCTCGAGGTCTCTTTTTTTTTTTTTAATTTTGAAATAATTTCAGACTTAGATAGACAATGTTGCAAGACTATTGCAAAGAATTCCTGAATATCCTTCACCCAGATTATGTTAATTTTTTCCCACATTTGCTTTATGATTCTCTCCTCATCTGTGTTATTACTATTATTATTAGACACATGCATATTATTTCTTCTGATTCATTTGAAAGTAAGTTGTAGACATGAAGGGCCTTTACTCTCTAATACTTGTCTGTGCATAAAGAACAAGTACATTCCCTGACATAACCACAGTAAAATTATCAAAATCAAGAAATTAATATTAATAAGATGCTATTTTCTGATTTACAGACATTGTTCAAGTTTTTCCAATTGACCTAATAAAAAGATCTTTGCAGAAAAGATAGAAGAAAGTTCCAGTTGAGAATGCAATCTGAGATCACACCTTGCATTTCCTTATTATGTCTCTTTAATCTCTTTTACTCCAGAACACTTGCTTACTCTTTGTCTGTCCTGATCTTGTCACTTTTGTGCAATGTCCCTTTTCTGGGCTTTCCCAAGATTTCCCCATCATCAGCCAAATGCCTCTTAAATGCAATTGTCAAAGAAAAGATTTGAAAGACGTTGCTATTTTTCTAAGAGCATGTAATATTCACAGGGTTTAGTATTGAAACCAAAGCATGAACAGATCAAGCCACAATATAAGATAGAAACAGGATCACCCACAGAATTATCTTCATAATTGGGTCTGAAATAGTTCCTGCCACACATTCCCTCACCTCAAAGCACTCTGTTGCCTTTAGTATTTTGTCAAGACAATAGATATTATAGACAGCTTCTGAGCATGGGTACCTGAACTTAGAATTTGGGCTGGAAGTGTATACCTCACAAATGAAAGGCATTGAATACGTGCTTTTGGTTTCTTGAATCACCTTTTATTATCTTAAGACTGAAAAGTTAATAACCCAGTGTGTAATCATGCCGTTATCAGTTTACATTGTAGCAAAGCCCATTCAAACGATGATTACATATGTTAATGAGTGTCATTATAATGCACTACACAGTACATTACCTTCAATAAATATAATTGTTTATGTACTTTAATGAGGGTAATATAATGCCCCAAAACTAATGGTATTGACTGAATTGTGATTTATTGCTCTACAACTTTGCCATTAGGAAAGGAAATCTTACAAAACCTTTTATGTTCACCTAACTTTCTTTCACCCCCTAAAAGCTGCCACTCATGTCTCCCTCCGCCTGTTACAAGAAGAAAATAGCCCCAAGATGCTTCCACAGTGTTCCCTGTCAATGTTTTTCTCAACCTGAAGAAGCAGGAGGTGGGTTCATTTAAAGAGTTTAATGAAGATCATTATGTTTACCCCTTAGTAAGGTTTAATGCATTATCTGGCAACAAAACTGATGCCACGTCAGAATTTTGGCTCCAAATCAAATAACAAGGAATAAAAACTTTTTTTTTTTTTTTTTTAACTACACTCTAGGAATGGAAAATAAGGCCAAGGACAGCACATGGTCCAGGGTCTTGCATCAGGCTGGAAAGAGATGGAGCATGGTCAAATTGTCTGTAACCTGCAGCTGAGGACAAAGAGCAAGGTGGCTGGGAGCTGCCTAGTTAATTCTAATTCTTTAGAACCTTTTTAGAAGGCAAAATTTAGTCTCAGCTTGACAATGAAGCCAGAAAAATTCTCATCTTGATAAAAAATTAAAAAAACTAAGTTATTGTGTATCATAGACACTTTGATTTTTACATTAATAGACATAGTAAAAATAAAGACTAAAGTCTCCAAATGGGTTCCTATTGCCTTATATTTTGGCTTTCAGAGTCTTTGTGTTTGTAAGCAGAGGGACATGCTGCAGCTAATGTCTTCTGCAAAAATTTCATTAGATTTCTAGGAGTTACTGGCTAAGGTGTCCAAACACGAATGTCTACAGACACTGCTCTTATGCTGAACTTGAACCAAACCCACTTGTGCTAGTCATAACAATAATTCCTTCTCCTTCACCCAAGGAACACAGTCTCATTTGGAGCATTGTCTGGTCTCTAGTTTTAGTGTGCATATTAACCAGCTAATTTCCAGCTTATCTACCCACAGAGAGTGCATCTGGACAGTAATTGGGGGTGATCCATCGGTTTCCGTCATCCCCTCCTTCAGCCTATGGATGACACAGACCTAGCTTCCCAATGAAAAGCAATCTTGCAGAAGCAACTTTCCCCCAAATCCCTGGAAATAAAGTTCTGTCACCTTTGCATGCAAATTTGCATATAAGGTGTCCTGTTTTATTTTTCTATTTCCACTGCATACTATCTGAAAGGATTTCAGGAGTCTTTATGAATAAATAAAACTATGCCACTTAAAGAAGAAGATTAATTCATCTAGATACTCTAAATGCCAGGTAGAAATGACAACAGGGGATCTGTACTGGCATCTTAAAAGGACTTTTTGAACAGTAGCAGTTTCTTAAAGCAGATTCCCAGGATGGAAGGTAATCACTTGAGAAAGTTTTCAGGGTTTACAACCGTGTTCCAAGTAGTTTGAAAGTCACTAGTTTTGAAAAAAAAAATTGACATTGAGATGCAATTTGTGGTAAGATCTAATTAATTTTTTTGCTCCTAAGAATAATTTATTATTTACACTTCTTATTATATATGTATTTTAGCTTCATTAGTCTGCAATGCTGGAAAAAATTATACCTTCAAGTCCTATTTATCAAATTAATGGTGCAATTTCATAGTGACACATTCCACATTCATTAAACCAAGTACAGTAAAAATGCATTTAAATTAGATTAGTGTGATGTAATAAAGATTCCAGTGTATGGGGGTGATATTCTAGCTGAAGAGAAACACCCAAATCACGTTGAAAGCAACTTTGAGATAATGCTTCAAAATTGATTTTGGCACTGATTTAAGCGAAAGAATAAATGATGATGACTCCTTTAACTGCCTCTGCTTAGCTATTGTGCTTTACCATGATAAGGGGAAAAAGGCTCAAAGACATAGCAGAATTATCTGGTAGAGTGCTCAAACTCTGCCCAGCCACAACCAATGATAGAAACTTCTCCAAAGCTTCTGAACTGTGACAGATTTGCATATGGTACAAATAAATACTGTACCCATCTTCATAATTAATTAGCTTATATATATGGATGCTTAAAAGTGCCGTGTAACCAACCACCAAGTAGGTTACTATGCATCATACATGTGCAAAATAGAAGAAGGGGTTACATAACTTTTAACCTATTATATCTCTCAAGGAAGGAAGGCATGTTACCTTTTTTTTTTTAACATTTCCATGTTAAATGTTGTAGTGCCCACATTTGGAGATGTTCCATCTTAAATACACATAATACAAACATTTAAGTAATAATATTCTTTTTTAAAAATGTGTGCATTTATATAGATTTGTCTGTGCCATTATGTTGTGAGGCCTAAGAAGCTCTTAAATGACCTTTGTCCTGAGTCTAACGTAGCACCTAGTGCAAATTAATGCTTAATACATAATCTCAAGATAATGGGGATTCCTGAACACTACACAAAAATAGGTAAGTGAATAGAATGAGGAAGTATGTAGGTAAACAATAGTCAACTTGAGAGCACAGAGCACTAAATCTTTAGCAAAATAATTTCCTGCCAATGTTCATTAAAATTAGGGTGTTCCCCTGCGGGGCATCTAACCAGGGTATATGTGAAACTTAGTAAATGTCAAATGTAAATGTCTTGGCATGGTAACTGGGAAAATGCCAGGAAGGCTATGTTAACTATTGTGATGAAAATGTGTCAAATGATGAAAATGTGTCAAATGATCTGTGAAGCTAGTGTATGATGCCCCATGATCATATCAATGTACGCAGCTATGATTTAATTAAAAAAAAAAAAATGATTCTACGTATGTGAAATGCCGAGAATAGGAATCTTGTGAAAACAAAAATGTAGATTACGCCTTTTAGGTGCTGAGGGAAGTTGAGAATGGAGAGTGCTAATGAGAATGGGGTTTCTTTCAGGGTGATAAAAATGTTCTGAAATTAGTGGTGATTGTTATATACCTTTGTGCATATACCAAAAGCCACTGAATTGTACACTTTAAGAGGATAAACTTTATGCTCAGTGGATTGTTATCTCAATTAAAAAAAAAAAAAAATCAGAGGGCTAGGCAGGGTCCAGTTTAAAAGTCATGCTGAAGAGTTTGGAGCAGGTACTATTGTTATGCCCATGTTACACAGGAGGGTCCTAACACCCAGAGAGGGCAAGCAACTTGCTTGAGGCCCCATAGCTACAAAGCCAGAAAGCCTGGTCCATTCTTTTATGGAAAACATTTATATAGCACAGGGGCTGGTATACTTCCACATAAACTCAATAGTGGGGTTAGGGTTTCAGTTTCTGAATTTCTTCTCTCAGGCTTTCACTGTCTGAGATGCATCCTTCCCATCTGTGTCCTTCCAAGGGCAGAGACTGAGGACCAGGTGTCTTGCCCTTCCCATGGCATCCATGGCAGGAAGAGGCCCAACCTCTTTGGGACCTATTAGTTTTCTGCCAACACAGTCACACTGGAAATTCTGGCTTGCAGGCCTGGATGAGGGACCCCAGAGGAATCCAGAGCATGGGTTAAGATTTCTTCACAGGTTGTCAGGTGAGGCCAGGGGGATAAGCTGCCCCTTATACCTTCAAGGACCTCCTCCCAGCCAGTCTGAGGCAGGGCCAGCCTCCGGGGCTAGGGGGATACAGTGAGGAGAGACAGAGCTCTGCCCACTAGGGCAGTGCACAACCACCTGCCTTGGGATTGGCTGCAGACCAAGGCACTGGGCCAATAAAAAGCCACACCTTGTTTTTGTTGAACTAAATATCAACTGGTGATAATTATCTGCGTTTTGCTCTCCAAAGAAAAATGTAGTTGTTTATTCTGCAACCAGCCAATAGATATGTTTGTGCCTCTCTATCTCAAGGCCTGCATTCCCAGAAAGCCTGGTCTGATAGTGGTCTGACCTTTAGCCAAACCAGGAATACTGAAGTGTTCCTTAATTTAGGGAAGGGACTCAACTAGTCATTTTTAACTTTTTAGTAGCCCAAATCTCTTTAGTAATCTCACCAAAATGGTCAATACTTGCCTCATAAGGATTCATGCGCACACACACATACTTTGCACTGAATTTCAGGGGGGCTTGGGTTATTAACCCTTGGTTTTTGGCCAAAGTTCACAAAATTCTATATTTTTGAAGAATTCTATATATGCAGAACTTCATAGAGAATAGGAAATGAATGTTAAATGTAAAGATCAATGGATTTTTACATATGTATACACTTTGATAATTACCATACTGGTAAGATATAGAACATTTCTGGCCCTCAGAATGTCAGAAAGAAACTTTGACAAGACTTTTTTGAGACCTTCATGACACCTGCTTGTAACTGAGACAACAATATTATTGTTCTCAATATTGCCACCGTCCCTGACACACAAGGTTTATATACTTATCACTTTGTATGGTATCTGTTTATGCAACTACATCTCCCACCACACTGGGGCTTCTTGGAAGCCCAGCTTTGCATTAGTAGTCCTGGTACCCTCCACGCTTAGGACACAAGGTACCAGGACACTCCAGATGTGTTTGTTGAAGTGCAGTACAGACTTCTGAATCTCATCACCTTCTCTAAATTGATACTATGTGTTATAAATAACTACAAGTCATTAAGTGCTAAGTACTGTGCTAGGACAATATACATACCGTATATACTCGAGTATATACGGTAATTTAAATCCTCATACAAATTCTATGAGGTAGCTAGTATTATCTCCATTTCATGATGAAGTTTATTGAGATTAAGAATCTTGCCCAAGACCACCACACTGGTCAGTGGTATCCCTGGGATGTAAACTCAAGTCTGTCTAACACCAGAGCTCTACAATTGTATACTAACCTTCCTTTTTCTTGGCTCCTTGGCCAGGAGGGAGTTGGAGGCAGGAGGGGGATAGAGCAGGAGGTCTGAAGGTACAGAAAGAGCCATTACCTCATGCCCTTCATCTTTGCTGAAAATGATGGCTATTAGTTAGATCACATGTTTTTAAAATTATAAATCATATAGATGCTTGATTAAAAAAATAAATAAATTGAAGTTCAGAAGGCTAAATAAAAGATTAAAAAGGTACTCAGTCTACCCTAGACCCAAGCAGTACTCTGTTAACTATGAACAGATTCTTTGGTGTCCATCCAGAAATTACATCCATATACCCACAAAGGCATATACTCTTTTAAAAATGGAATGTCATTATACAGATTATTTCAAGTTGCTTTTCACTTTGCAAGGTAACTTGGAGAATTCTTCATATTAGTACCTATGAATACACATCATTATTTTTAGGATACTGCATCTTTTTAGAATATTCTAATATATGAATATTCCTAACTTATTTAATTATGGTTCTACTGATTATCAGTAGGACAGGTTATTTTCAGGTTTAAGTATTATAACCTCTGCTGGGGTGGACATCCCCAAACATACCTCTTTGTATATGTCTATGGTTATACGTGTAGGATAAATTCTGGAAGTGAAATTACTGGGTTATAGAATTTGACTACTTAAAATTTTGATTCCTCCCAAAGGCCTTTGTGGTAGGCTGAATATTAGCGCACACCCCTCCTCCCATATCTTAATCCTTGGAACCTGAGAATACGTCACCTTACAGCAGAAAAGGGACTTAGTGGATGTCATTAAGAATCCTGAGATAGGGAGAGTGTCCTCAATTTTCCAGGTAGGTCCAGTGTAATCCCAAGAAGGCAGGAGGATCAGAGGCAGGGGAGGAGGCCATGTGGAGACAGAAGCAGAGATGGAGGTGATGTAGCCCTGAGACAGCAGCCTCTGGAAGCAAGAAGCTGCAAGGAACGAATTGTTTCCTGATGCCTCTAGAAAGAGACCATTTTGCCAACACCTTGATTTTAGCCCGCTGACTAAGAAGACTGCTGTCTTTTGGTGTCCATAATTGTAGGATAAGTTTGTGGTAATTTGGTAGGACAGCAGTAGGGGAAACAGGTGTGTATCTTCTCCTTTTCACCAAGAGAATAGGAGAATACTTGAATCCCCAAATCTTCTCAAACAACTGTGAATATATGCTTTAACATTGTCAATTTTGAGCAGAAGCTGTTAACTTGTTTGAGAAACTGAGCCTATCTATGAACCACTCTCTGGTGAAAAGCAATGTACATCCTTAGGTGCCTAGTAGTTCAGAGTGAAGCGTGTTCCTAAAGCTAGTGCTTTCCACTTCCCTTCCCATGGTCCCAGTCTGGGAGATCACAGATGGCCGGGGCAGGATGAGTCCTTAGAGATTATCTGGGGTTCTGTGCTCACTTTGAAGATGGAGAAAATGAGACCCCAGGAAGAAGAGCTAGGATTAGATGCAGGTCTCAGGACTCCCAGGGCTCTGTGCTCTCTCTGCCTGTATATCCTTCCTTTTGGGGAGAAAGAATTATGGGGAAGCTGGGCCACAGTTGAGGTCTGGAGACACATAAGTCACAGTAGAGTTGAATTTTCTTGACCAGTCACCCCAGGCAGTAAAGGTCTCCTACCGGGGCTCTCCTTCCCCTGTTGGGGGCTGAGGGGAGTGCACACATAGAAGGCCAGTCCCGGGACCTCCAGGTCCTGAGAATAAACTGTTGGTTCTTCTCAACAGCCAATGAGCCTGCCAAGGAGGAACTGGGGCTGGGAAATAGGCCTTTCCCCTCTGGTCTGAGGAACACTGCTTCTGGGGTTTGTTCTGCCATGGTCTCTTCCAAGCAATTTCTTCTTCCTTATCTAGGCTTTTTGGTTCCTGGATCTGTTGAAAATAGCTTTGGAGTGAATGGGAGCTAAGGGTGAGATCTTCCAAGATATGTTTTGATTTTCCCTGGAAAATCTTGAGTGGAAATCTAGGTTGGAAAGATGGAAACAGGGCCTGAGGCTGCAGAGAGAAAAGAGTGACTTCAGCTGGCTGAACCCTCTTCTCTGTGTCAGTATGTTACTGATCATTGACAGTGTGCTGGACACCGTACCAAGCTGATTCATGCGTACTATTATTTATTCCTACGACAACCCAAGTAGCTGGTATCATTCATCACTATTATATATATTTTTGTTTTATAGATAAGGAACATGATGTTCAGAGAGATTCACAGGAGGTGACACCATAGACGCTCCTTCTATACCTGCTGAATAAATCCATTTCAGAGCTTGCTAATTTCTGGCAGAGCTGGTTTTTAACCAGTTACTCTCTTCTGTCTGCATGGTTGGCTGAGAAGGGCCCCTAGAGAAAGAGCGTTAACCCACTGAACCTCACACTCAGCCCTGACTCCGCTCCTTCCTCACATTTGTCTCTGTCCGCCTGCCTTGACCTCCAAGTCCCATTTTCTCTGTGGTCATAATGCTTACAGCCTATACCCAAGAGGCTTTATTTTCTTCTCTTTCAAGCCAGCTGCTGTTTTAAGTCAGGTTAACTCATTGTCACCAATTACACGGCGCACTTTTTTTAGGGAGCAAGGACAGGTCTAAGGGAAATGGATTCATTTAGCAGGCATAGATGGAGCATTTATGTTGTCACCTGCTGTGACCAGCACAGGCACTGTGACGGTGAGCAAGACAGAGGCAGTCCCTGTGCTCTCTAACTATGTGTATTAAATGGTCACACGATTAACATTGAATTGTAATTTTGATAAAGGGCAAGAAGGTCAATGACAGATGCTTGTAGGATATCTCACAGAGCAACAGGGGCCTGGGCCTCCAGGAGGAAGGGGCATGGTAAGTGAGACTTGAGAGATGAAGGCAGGCTGGGAGGAGGGAAGGAAGGTGATGTTTCTGGCTGGCAGGGCAGGTGTGAGGGGCCGGGGGCAGAGGTTAAGCACACAGTGCAGGTGCTTAACCTCATTTACTGAGTTCTGTGTCTGGGTTCTCTTATGCAAAATGGGAATGATATTTGCACTGCAGGGATGGGAGGAGTGAATGACATGAAAATATGGTATCAGCAGATGGGCGGAAGCCAGGCAGCCATGCCTAGAGTCAGGCCGTCCCCAGTGCAGCCTCCAAAGAGCCCAGTTCCTGATTCCCAACTCACCTGGGCTTGACTCCTTGACAGAGTCATTTTAGAAAAGCCTGAACCAGGGGTTCTTTGATTTCTCCTTTTCCTGTCAGTCTGAAACTCCAGAAGGCAGAAATCCCTGAGTTTTATTCTGACTGTAAAGATGGAGTTTAAGGGCTGCATAATTTTCGTTCTGATAGCAACTCACAGCATATTTTCCCAGGGAAACCATGCCCTTTCTCTGTGGTGCGGGAACTTAGCCAGGAGGGAACACAGCACAAAAAAACAGACTAAATCAAACCATATGGGGAAGTGGAGACTGGCTTGGGATCTGGCCACTCCTTTCCATATGTAGAGGCAAGAAAATGTGTCTTTATCCCTTTCCCACTATGGACTTGATTCTCTTTCAGGGAGCTAAACAGAGGTTTGAGAACCAGCCCCCATATCTTTAAATAATTAAAAGTTCTATATCATACCAATAAACCATTATAAAATATGCTCTGTCTTCCTGATTTGATAAAATATTACCATATAACACAAAGTATACATAAAATCATGGCCTTTATGTGACTGAAAGTTGGCAAAAATATAAAAAATGACTGAATTTAATTACCATTGCATATCTCTGGGTGTTCTGCTGTTGGGCCAATAATGTTTGGATGAATAAAAGACATGTCATTCATATCCTATACATTTATTCTTTAACTTTTATTTTTCTTGCCACCATAAAAATCAAGATTTTTTTTTTTTTTTTTTTTTTTTTTTTTGAGACAGAGTCTCATTTTTCACCCTCAGTAGCGTGCAGTGGTATCACAGTTCACAGCAACCTCCAACTCCTGGGTTTAGTTAATTCTCTTGCCTCAGCCTCTCGAGTAGCTGGGACTACAGGCGCCCACCACAACACCTGGCTATTTTTTGTTGCAGTTTATCCAGAGCCAGGTTTGAACCTACCACCTTCAGTATATGGGGCCCATGCCCTACTAACTGAGCCACAGACGCCGCCTTATAATCAAGATTTTTTATATAGTCTGTGCTTTATTGTCAGTAATACCAAGTCAGACATGCTTTCTGAAATCCTTGTAGCATCTAAGAGTTTTTTATTTAGATTTGGAGAAACTGTTCTCATAAGGAGTTGCACCTGGAATGGTCAATAAGATGTTTAAAAGCAATATATTATTTGGATTCAGAAAGGAACTGCAAGTTTTACATATCACATTCAACTGCTGTTGGAAGCCCCAATGTACAGTAAATCTTAGCGTAATATTAGAACTTATTCCTTCTGTCTAGTTTTATGTTTGTCTCTATCAGTAAACCTCTCACTCTTTCCAGCCTCTGGTATCTATCATTCTACTCTCTACCTCCATGAGATCAACTAGTGAGCCTCCATATATGAATAAAACTATGTGATACTGTTCTGTGCCTGGCTTAGTTTATTTCACTTAACATAATGATCCCAAATTCCATCCATGTTGCTGCAAAAATGACAAGATTTCATTCCTTTTTGTGATTGAATTGTATATAATATGCACACCATATTTTCTTTATCCATTCATCTACTGATGTACACTTAGGTTGATTCCATATCTTTGCTATTATGAAGAGTGCTGCCATAAAGACAAGGGTGCAGGTATTTTTTAAATATACTGATGTCTTTTCCTTTGAATAAATAACCAGTAGTGGTATTGCTGGATTATATTAGTTCTATTTTTAGTTTTCTGAGAAATCCTTATACTGTTTTCCACAGTGGTTGGATTAATATACGTTCCCACCAATAATGTATAACAGTTCCTTTTTCTTTGCATGCTCACCAGCATCTCTTATTTTTTTCTCTTTTTATTAATAGCCACTCTAACTGGGATCAGAGGATATCTCATTGTGGTTTTGATAAGCATTTCCCTGATAATTAGTGAGTTGAACACTTTTTATACACCTATTGACCATTTTCATATCTTCTCCTGAGAAATGTCTATTCATGTTCTTTGCTCACTTCTCTCTCTTTTTTTCTTTCTTTCTTTCCTTTTTTTTTTTTTTTTTTTTTTTTTTAGCAGATACAGTAGGCTTTATTTTATTTTTTTAACTTTTTTTTTTTTATTGTTAAATCATAGCTGTGTACATTAGTGCAATCGCCTGTACCCATTCTAAGATGCACCATAGATATGGCCCCACCCAACACCCACCCTCCAGCCAAACCTCCCCCGTCCCTTCCCCTTCCTTGGCCCTTTCCCCATAGTCCTGTGCTATAGTTGGGTTATAGCCTTCATGTGAAAGCTATAATTTAGCTTCATAGTAGGGCTGAATACATTGGATACTTTTTCTTCCATTCCTGATATACTTGCTAAAAAGAACATGTTCCAGCTCCATCCATGTAAACATGAAAGAGGTAAAATCTCCATCTTTCTTTAAGACTGCAAAGTATTCCATGGTATACATGTACCACAATTTGCTAGTCCATTCGTGGGTCGATGGGCACTTGGGCTTCTTCCATGACTTAGCAATTATGAATTGGGCTGCAATAAACATTCTGGTACAGATGTCTTTGTTATATTGT